>OU015501.1:122167631-122272631 GCA_907164885.2 Dolomedes plantarius
TTGCAGAAGGATTACGAGTACGTTTTGTAATTTCGTGAATGTTCAATATTAGTAGGTGTCTGAGTTTGATAAATTGATCGGTAACATAAATAAGAAGTCAACAGAAGTGGGATTTTCAGTTATCCTACTTCTGATTTCTGTTGACTGTTGTTCTGTTTCAATTGAGGACAATTGAAAAGTCAGGATGGTCAAATGTAAGCGTCTTTTATTTGTGATTGGGGAATGGTAACAGCTGTATGCATCGTATATATTATCTTTTAATTTTGAAAAAAAGAGAATGTCAGTTAAATTAATAAAGTATTGTACGTTGCAGAAGGATTACGAGCACGTTTTGTAATTTGGTGAATGTTTAATATTAATAGGTGTCTGAGTTTGATAAATTGATTGGTAACATAAATAAGAAGTCAACACATGGAAGTGATTAAACTTGCTCACATAGACAGGATTGCATAACAGGAGTTTTTGTACAGGGCTTATCAGTACAGGGTTTTTGTACAGGGTGTACCCAGTTATTTTTCGCTTTTTTTTATTTCTTAGACAAAATGTGTCATAGAGACTTGTGGGTGAAAGCCGCAACCTACAACAAATATTCTAAAACTTGCACCTTGTTCCTTTGGGTAGATTGTCTGCTGTTGATTTGAAAGGTAGTATAATTGGACAATGCCCCATCTGCAGATTGAATGATTCATAGCTCAAAAGCAGCAGTCTCTTGTTACAATACATTTGAGGAATTTTCTTAAAAAGTGAGTATTAGTGCTGTGCATTTGCATGCACATTATTTATATTTCTATTCACACGAGCTTCTTCAAACCCAGCTCAAAATCGATCAAATTGTATAAACTGCAGAACTTAGCTCTTTTTCTAGAAAATTGAATGTAGGTTCGGTGTCTGATACACTGCCATCCACTAGTAAATCAAAAGAAATCAGATTTTCAGTTTAAAAATGTGTACCCTTTTTTAAGTAGATATTTCTGTTCTTTCTGACGCTTATAAAAAACTCGACTTCCCCAAATCCTTCGCTCTCCGCCATACATGCTGAGTATCACATTAACAAAGCCATATCATGATCCTTTCAGATCTTCCTCATACATATATTAACAATTTAAACTGACACTTTGAATTACAGTACAGAAATAGACGTGAACTGTGAATGGACAATTCCTTTACTTAAAAAACAGTTACTTTAAAATTGGCCGCGACAGTTTTGGACATCATTCATATTTCTTTATAGCTATGGGAAATGTCATTCCTATTCAAGGTAATAAATTAAGAATGAGGTATGGGAACTTTTTACAATACTGGAACGTTAAACTGGGAGATAGATCCTTTCTTATTTTCGTATACGGAAAATGTTTTACAAGTAAGTTGTTATAAATTCTCGGCCTCATTAGAAAATCGTAAAATGATGTCATAAAAGTCATTTTTTCCCACCAAGAATACTATAATGGGGTGTAAAGACATTTGTTCTTTTCCAACTATCTTTTAAAATCATATTATATGTATCCTTTAATGTCGATATTATCAGAATGCGATGAATGAGTTAATACTTCTGAAATCTATTTTTAAAAACAGAGAGAATTTTTTTAAAAATTTTATACCACCAGTAATGGTTTAAGATAAATTCTACATATATAGTCACTTAATCAACTTAATTCTATTAGTTTCTAAATCTATTTAAACCGGCAAATCAAAGTATTTATTGGATTATCTTAATTCTAGCAATGGAACAAAAGCTTTTTTGAAAATGATATCAATGCAAACCAAACAATGCAATCCAATATTTTCTTATAAATATTCATGTTTCGTACAACAACAAAATAAAGAAAACCTGGAATGGAATCTATAGAAAGTATTCATTTTTTTATTTTCTCTGTGCACAAAGAAAATGCTAAAATACTGCCCGTTAGTAATCACTCTATCAACACACTATTATCTGCAAATGTGCACTTTGAATTTCCCAAACCCTCAGTAAGGCGAAAGCAAAATATGAAAATCACTCTCAAAATTGTCTTAAATGTTAATAGTTATATAAATCCTTTCAGGGAGAGTAAACTTTATTTTACTTCCTCTCATGAAGATAAATTGATTTCCTTTAATTTTATTGTAAGAATTCTTAAGGAATACAATTTTCCACTTTCTTCCCCCAAAATAATTCTTTTTTTAAGTGAAATATGCGGATGAGATGTATTTATTCCCATTTTATATGCCATTTATCTTCTCAAATGCTAAAGAACGAACCGAAGTCTGTAGAAAAATTCTCTATATGCTTAAAGTATTGGCATTCCGAAAGTTAAAATATACAAGGTGATTCAAAACTCCATGTACAAACTTTTAGGGGATGTAGAAAACTCTAAAACAAAACAGAATCACATAGGAATGTTTGACTGGACGCAAACCTGATCAGATAGAGGATAAACAAAGATGACCGGAAACGCAAACCTGGTCAGATAGTGGATAAACAAACGAGGGGTAAACAAACAAAGAAGATGCAGAAATGAAAAGCCAACATTTCTGCATCTTTGTTTATCCTCTAGTTGACCAGGTTTGCGTTTCCGGTCATACATTCCTATGTGATTCTCTTTTGTTTTTCAGTTTTCTACCTCCTCCAGAAAAATGCGATATTTCCGGCCATCCAGTGGGGTTGGTAAGAGGTATGGTCTGATTAAGTAAACAGCGCCCTCCAGCGTCAGGTTTTCGCTTCCGGTCATACATTCCTATGTGATTTTCTTTCGTTTTTGAGTTTTCTACCTGCCCTAAAAGTTTGTACATGGAGTTTTGACTCACCCTGTATACTAAACGTCTAACCATTATTAATTTTAATTATAATATTTCTTCATTTTTTATGTCCTGAAATTTTCTCAACACTATTCTTAATATTCTTGCTGCTAATTTTAAAGATACTGCTCATATTCTAGTATATTCCATGTCTCCCTTTCATAAACTACATTCTTTCCTATTCAAATAAAAAATCTACAGTAATCTAGATCAGTGATTCTCAACCTTTTTTTTTTTTTTTTTTTTTTTTTTTGTCGCGGCACACTTTTAACGATTTCCAAATTTGACGGTACACAAAGAAAAAGATAAAAGTTGTTTACTTAAAACGGATAAAAATACGGATAAACAGTTAAAAATATGGCATTTAACTGTAAAAACAGCAGTTTTCTTTTACAATGTACTTTTCTTCAATTTAAACAAACTTTATTCGTAATAAAAAAAGCATTATAATTTTTACTATATATATTTTTTAAATTTGGCGGCACACTTTAAGAATTTGGCGGCACACAAAAGTGCCGCGGCACAGTGGTTGAGAATCACTGATCTAGATAAACGCACAATTTACTCCTTTTAATTACATAATTACATGCAATATGGCTCGTAGCTTCTCTTGCTATAACATCGAAATACCATAGCTCATAATTTATGAGATAATTTTTATCAGTCACAGCAAGTCTGTATTTGAGAGATTTCATTGCTTTAATCATGGAATTCCGCGTGAGGCCAAAGGCCTCACAACTTTCTCTGCAGAGAGAAAATAAATTGGGCTCAGAGAAAATTGAATAGGAGTGAATTGAATAAAAGCGAGCCACCTCCACAATGATTTTTACTTTCCTTCTCCCTACCACATTGAGAGGTATTTTGGAGCCACAAAACAAACCTGTTCGTATTCCACATATATATGGTTATTTTTTTATAGCATTTGCAGGTGGGAATACACCCCTGAATAATATATTCCAGGGGTGGCCAAACTGCGGCTCGTGAGCCGCATGCAGCGAAAATAAAATGTATTGCGGCGATACCAAAATACCCGAAATTAAATTAATGGAGTGTGGAATATACCTAATTTTTGTCATAACTTAGATCTGTGAATCCTTGTGTTTCTTCATTTAGATTGAGAAAAAATAAACTACGCTCACTATTGACAAATCAACGTTTAACTAAACTGATATGAACGGCAACAAATCAATATATGCCAGAGTTGAGTAATTTGTCAAAACATTTTTTAAAAATAATCATTAAAACTATTAAAACTATTTAAGAATTTAGAAATGTTAGTTATTTTAACAGTTGGAGAAGGATAAATTTAATATAAATATTAGAAAAAAATTTCAGGTAGTCTCTTCGAACGAAACTACCTCGGGCTATTAACGTAGGACTATTTATCGCTGCTTACCTCTTTTGTATGTAAATATGTATGTATGTATATATGTATCTATATATATGTACGTATATATATATATATATATATATATATATATATATATATATATATATATATATATATGTCAAAAGTTTGACGCATTTTGGTACTTTTCTGTTTAACTGTTTACTGCTTGCTCAATTGCCCAAGCGATGCAGACTGGGTTTGGCACGCTGCCAAAATTATTACTCACGACGCAGGACATCTGACATTTTTCTTTCCAGAGGACCGTTAAGGAGGAACGTAGTCCTGCGTTAAAACAACGTTTTAAATTTCTTTCATGTCAAATATAACTTTTTTCTTTTCTTGGCTCTTCTAAGTAGGTAGACAGATCCAAGTGGCTCTTAACATGATTTAACTTGTCCACCTCTGATATATTCGCAATCAATCAATCACTACTGAGTAGCACAATTGAGTAGTGGAGTCGTACTCTGAAGCAGCGTGCTGCAATGACTTGCTTTATCCAGTACGAGCAATGTGTTAATTAGAAAGAATTCAAAATCTTTTTAATAAAGTTGTAATAACGCGTCTTTACAATAATCTTCTCAGAATATATAGTATAACCATTCACCTATCACTATAAGTAATAACTGGATCATATAGAAAGCGATCTATATTTACATGACATACTGAAAGACCTTAAATTACCGTTAAAATAGGTGTAGGATCACGTGTGCTTATTCCTTAATTTCCCTGTATTTATTGGAAAATATCAAGCTGACCTACGTCAGTGCATCTCTCACGCGTATTGATTTCATTTTCAATAAAAATTCAGCTTCAGCTGCAGCTAATGCACTTCTATTTAAATCTCAAGGGATGTCGGTAGGGAGAAACCCCTATACTTTCAAGCGTAATATAGTAACGAACATCAGATCATTTCTTCAGAATGATAATACTAATGATAAGAATTTAGTTCACTGATGAACAAGAGATTGAAGTGAATCTTTTTTTTTCGTTTTTATTTTCGGTAATAGCCCTAGGTTATTTATATCATTGCGATATAATGAAATTTCTGTACTTGGTATTTCTGCAGTAATTGTTCAGACTCTGAGTTTTGTACTGAATAAAATTTGTATTCAAAGCACTGCATTGTTTCTATTTTAGAAGTGACTATCACACCTTTTTCAGGATCGATAATTTTCTCTAAAAGCAATTTTAATGTGAATATGTAATTAATTTTTTTTATGTCATTAGTATTAATCAAATGTTATTATATTAAAACATTGGTTTTATATTTAATGCAAGATTAAATCTCATCTTATTATAAAAGTAATTAGATATAGCGCTCACATCTTACATACATTAACGGTAAAAACTTTAAATCCTTTCAAGCATCGTACTTTTTGGATTGAATCAATCCTACTTATATGGAAAGTAATTTAATGAAAAACTCAAATGAATTTGGTTAAGTTAAAACTTATTACACTCATTATTTCGGAAAAAATAGATTTTCTCTATTTTATTGCATTGAATAATACAAGTAAAAACATTAAAATTCTATAGATCTTTAACAGAATCTAAATTTTTAGATGTATGTCATCGTCATTTTTTAAATTTGTTCTGAAGAATTCTTGAATTATATTGTTTTTTCCATAAAACAAAAATATTAAAAAAAAGAATTGCAGTTAAAATCTGTTTGAAAATTGTAGTCAAAGTTTGACTTTATCGGAATCGACTATCCTGAAGTTTGTTATTAAGGACTAAATAAAAATATTTTTGAATGAGGCGGCTCTCTACAGAAAATCGCAGTCGAACCGATTGTACCATAAAATGTAAAGAATGTTAGAATATGTACGCTTTAATGCTGTGCGGATAACACCTCTGTTTGAGGACCCCATGGTATTTTTTTCGGCTATATCCAGTTTGTTTTCTCTCTCATTGTGGAATGTATCTCCCTGTCATGCAATTTTTGCTCTTTAAAAGGCAATAAAACAACTGTTAATATGGATCCACTCCTAAAAGTGCTCCCAAGCGACGAAACAGAAAACTTTACAAAGAATTATTAGTTATGTTTGAGCAGCAAAAACGAAGTCAGCTACTTTGATTATCCACCTTTACACGCTATCAGCAAGTCGACTACGTAAAGATAACAAATTCTTGCAAATAATTTTGTATATATATTTAGATATTTTAATTGTTAATTAAACAAACGTTTTACATTTTTAGCTGCCAAGTCTACCTTCTTAGATAGCTAACGACAGCTTTCTAAGAAGGTAGACTTATCGTTATTTAACGACCTTTCCAAGAGAATTATTGGATCCTCAGTTTTTTTTAAAGAATTGAAAGAGCTCATTTTCTGAAAATAAAAATTACACTCTAGTGATGATTATTTTATTCGAATGCCTAGTGATAGAATTCATTACTTAGTATGAATATTGACATGTCTGTCTACTTGATGGATGTATTTTCACATATTTATCCACGCTAACCTGGAGGTACATTTCAATGATTTGACTATTATGAAAGGATATTGCTTGCATAAGACTTCCGGATTGCGCAAAAAAGGAACGCACATTCTTAAAATCCAAACTTAAAAAAAAGGATGTTGTTTTATCATTTCATTTATTTATTTTTATTCTGTATTTTAAGAATCTGGGTGATCCAGTATTATTAAATAAGAATTTTTCCAAATTGCAGATATATGCCACTTTAGCACGAGTATAAGAGAAGAAAATAAAAAAATAATTTTCTAAAAATATACCAATACTGTTATTGCTGATAATCTAAAAGGAGCAAGAATTTTAAAATCCACGGTCAAGATACTTTACTTAAAATAAAACCCTTCCTTAAATTTAATGGGTACAGCACTTTAAGAATGAAATTATAAAAAAAACAGCTATGGCAATCGTTTTAAAATGTATCAACAGAAAATTACATAGCTGGTACGCTTCAAACGAAAATGTGTTTTTTAAACTTAGCTATTCTCACAGATGTTAACAGGCCAACATCATTACTAACAAACGTTCTGCTAATAAAAAAGACAGGAAAAAAGGATTTTCAATTTGAAGTAT
The DNA here is from genome assembly GCA_907164885.2 of Dolomedes plantarius. Classification (NCBI taxonomy): domain Eukaryota; kingdom Metazoa; phylum Arthropoda; class Arachnida; order Araneae; family Dolomedidae; genus Dolomedes; species Dolomedes plantarius. Next base: position 122,174,841 of record OU015501.1, read on the forward strand.
CTTAAATACATGAATTTTTAAAGCATATTCACTTTACATTGAACTGGAATAACTAAAACTGTTTGAGAAAGCATTAGAACAAGGTCCTCATACCTAGACCATATGAACCAAAATAATCTCAAATCTCAAAACTAAACAGATATCTAAAATTCAGTTAGATGCTACTGTAAATTCTGTAAGTCTTCTCTGTAGTTGACAGGGTTTTGCCTATTAAAATTGTCGTTAATGGTAGATTGGATATCCCTATATCCAATATAAAATTGGAATATATAGTAAGAAAAACATTCTAGAGTTAACTCATAAAGAACATGCTACTGATCTTCTGTAATAAGGTGAAAGCGTTTGCGGTAGACTTTTCACCATCTTTTAACAGAAAGATGATGTATTTTTTTCTATAATAAATCTTGCATACATTTCACCATTATGACTTTATATCATCTTTTAAGACTGGGGAGAAAACTTTTTATTTTAACTAGAACAAAGCAGCACTAACTCGATCTTCACAAACACTGAATTTGTGGCCCTTTCCTAGTAGTCGGGAGGATTCTACTGAGAATGGCAAAAAGTTCGAAAACCATTCTTCATTAAAGAACGGAGATGGACTGAAATATTAGGCAAAAGGATGTTAAATTGATTAAATATTTCTAAGTATAGATTCTTATGCCGATGTTAAATGTATATTTTTTTTGACAAATATTATATTTAAAATGTTTGTTACAGTGCTCAATTCTACAGTTTCTAGAATTTCATTGAACATTTTTATCATTTGTTTAACTTCAAGAAAAATTTAATCCCTGTTTTTATCACATAAAATAACTACCTCTGACTTCCTAGTGACACTCGATGCTTTTATTTTTCTTCTCTAAATTTATCATATTTTTTTCTAATAGCACTTTTAAAGACACCTGATTCTTTATAAATCTAACAATTTTTTTAATTATCTACACTAGTTAAAGCATGACAATAATATAATCAATTCCCTCTCCATTTATTCAAAGAGAATAATCTAGAACGTTTTTCCTTCCTCGGGTAAATTTTATAAAAGTTTAAAAGAATATCGCACACATGATAAGATGTAACGTGCTTTATGTTTAAAGCATGCCTTTTTTCAACAAACTCTCAGAATTTCTCATTCTTGAGGAGAACCTTAATTAAAAACCCTTTTTTCCCTTTTTATGTTTTCATATCATTTTTATTAAGATTTGCTCTGGATGAGCATAGTATGGTGTGTTTTCTTCCGAGCAGGAAAATAAGCTACAGGACTTCGAGAAAACTACAAAAATATTCTACAATACTACAGTTTAATAGTAATAACTCGAATATCATTGCATAGTGCTATTTAACTCTTTTTTAACTGTCGAAGAGTTCAACTACTTATTTACTTGTACTGCATGAGTTTTCTTTGGAAAATAAAGTATTATGAAGCATGTAAAATAATATTTTTAACTAGACAGTACTTCATATTTCTTTGCTTAAAATACAAGGCATGACACCTCAACAATCCACCTATGTAAGAAAGCAAAGTTACATTGATTCGTTTGAATTTGAGGACATAGTCCTTTTCCAAAGGACGACCAAAAATAAACTTGCTGGCTATATTGATCTCACATTACGCAGAAGTAGAAAAAGAGTCAGAATCAGTACCCGAATCATCCTGGAATGAATAAAACAAGAAAGTTTCCGAATATTTTTCTTATATACTTTGTGCAGAAATTTAAACATAAATTTTTCTTTTCAGATAAAACGATTTCTTAATTGAAAATTTTGTTTAGTTCAGATTCCATTTTATATTAATTAATTTGGATAAAGCAATGATTTATGTATTATTCGAGTTGTTGTTTCTTAAGCCCCTTGCAGGAACTCTCCAGACTAGGCCCAAGGATGGCTTGCAGAGCTAAGGAATAGGTCCTGTTTTACGACACTACAATGGTCGGAGTCTGACATAGCTAGCTGCCACCACAATTTTGACCTAGCACCCCCAGGGGCGATATCTGTCATTTCAGTAGTTAAAGAAAAAATACCTTTTTTAAAATTTTCAACCACACTTTCAACCCCACAGATATTCAGATTTAATGTAAGTGTATTGTTGCAATAATCTATAAAAACTGAGCTGTATAAGAACGTTTCAAAATTATTGATTCGCCAAAGAATGTGTTTAACTCCTTGTCTAGACAATAATTCTTCACTCGATTTTTACATCGCAAATTAAACAATAGGTAAAAAGTTAAAAGAAAAAATGTAATGTTATGTTAAGATCAGTTCTCAAAAAGCGTAAATTCGTCTCGTAAATCAGAATTATAAATTTTCTTCACTTACTGCAAACATTAATTATTGATGGGAATGGAATTACATCTTGGGTGGTTTTATCAAAGATAATCTCCCATTAATGAAACAGTGCACTACATACTGATACACTGGCTTCTAAATTTTCTATGTAAGTCATCAATGATATTATCTTTGACATTCCTCTGAACGAAATAAAACAAAAAAAATAGCAATTTTTATGAATATTTGAACTGTGATCAGAGTTTGAAGTTTAAAAGTATTAAAAAAATAATTAAATTTCATGAAGTTTTGACAGATTATATTGGAATTTGCAAGAAAATGGGATTTTTAGTATACATTTTATTATGGCGATTTAATCAGGGTTAATTAATTCAGGACTGATATGCTTAAGGCACATAAGCGACTTTTTACCTAGATCTCTATTTGATGAAGTACTTATATTCGCATAGTAAGTAAATATTAGTACGGAAATTTATTTCATGCAAGTAAAGTATAATCATGTAGGCAGCTTAGATTACTAAGTCATTTTAAATCTACAGGTAGAAGTATTAGCTTCTAACTGTCTTATGTTGTGCTGAGTTGTCGTATGCCAATAAAGCAGCAATTTTAAAGCAAAGCTAATGTAGATTATTATACTGCTCTAAGTATACATAAACAGAGATGGTAGACTGAATTTTCTGAAGTGAAGTTTGTAATTTCTTAGTTTTAGGTGATAAAACCCATTAATCTAAATTTAGATGACTTTTTTTAAAAAAAATTCTATGATCTGATGAACTTCATATTTACAGATCTGTTTAGTAAATATCAGCGAAATAGATTAAATAAAGAAAATTGTATTATATAGTCCTGAATCAGACTTTAGTGGGCTTTTGAATCCAACTTTCAGACGTTAAAAACATATTAGAGAAAATGTTTGCTTTTAATTTTTAAGTTGTCTTTCAGTTTTAAAAGCATGAAAATGAGCATATTTTTTTGCCGTTAAAGGATTACTCTACCTCATATATTTACTTGACATTTTTACAATCGTAAATAAATGAATACATCGTTATTAAATTTCAACGGCGTATATGTTATTTGAATATTCCAATTCTGGATGAATTCTAATGCATAGTAGGAACTCATCAGATAGGTACTCGCCCATACCTACATATGAAACATAATCGTAATCAATTGTTTAAATTATCATAATTTACCTTATAATACACGGCCTTCTGCTAAACAATAAGGTGAAACAATGTATAGAAATAACATAAAATGATTTTGGTGGTGAATACATATCAACGGTCGTGTAGTAAAGATATATCACAACTTGAAAATGAAAAAAATGGACATCTAAATTAATAAAAGAATCAATTGCATTAAAAGACTTAACCCTGAGAGGTATCAGTAACAAATTCTTAAGATATCTTCCACTGTAAGCAAACAATTTTCTTGAAAAAAATGTGAAGAGTCTAGATTCTATTGTCCCTGATATTTCAAACAATAGAACTGTTACAAAACAAGTCTCAAAACTTATAATCAGAAACCAAGCGTAAGTATGTCCTTAAGGATCCTACAATTGATTTTTCTATAAAATTTGATTGCAAAGAAATGCTTGATAGAAAAAAAGCAGTATTTGAAAAGCAAGCTCATTTCTTTTAGAAAAATGTTGGAGGATGCTGTAAAAGAACTACTGAAGTTATAGATACTTTTTGGAGAATAGATAAAATTCAATAAATCTCTTTGCTTTCTCTCAATAAAATTACATTTATCTCTGTAAACGTAGTCTCGAAAGAGACAAGGCTCAATTAAAAAGTTATAACCTAGAATTTCGAACTACTTGGAAATATCGGTCTCATATTAACCAAAAGTTAGCTACTTTCAAATAGCAATATCATGTTTTTAACTTTAAATTAAAATATTCGGTGAATCTTGTCTGCGGAGTTTCTAAAGCTTTTCTATGTGACATTGTGCCTTCTTATTTTGTATATAAACGCAAAATAACATATCTCAACTGCGTATCGAAACTTACATTCTTCTTTAAAGCATACATTTCCCTTCACTGTGGCCTGCATTGATATGTATTCTTTATCTTTCCCAAAATAAATATTTTAGCTCCTGTTTTCCATCACACTTCATCTTATATTTTGACAATAGTATATATTATCTTAATCTCAATGAGGGCTACACCTAAATGGGATTGCCATCCTACAGGACTAAAGCTGCTTATGCGAAATACTTTCAAAAAAAAGTCCTGTGTACGCTCCAGAGACGCGTTTGAGGACCTACTTCATAATAAACAATATTTAATAAATCAGAGACTGTAACTTTTTCCAATTCACTTTTTAAGTTAAACTTATTTTAGAAATGTTGCTTACATGAGGCTTGAAAAATGGAAAAACAGGAGAACACAGCTTCTTAAAACCCACGGTTTATTAACTTTTGTTTCGGATTCTACAATATAATACCTTAATTAGTTTTTATCGTGGATTTTCAGTTGCTGTGTGTACTTGCATTCTGCACTTTACATTGATAGGGAACCAAAAAGAAGGTGTCTCACGTTGGTGTTGTTATTGTTTCTGATGTCCCTAGGCTCACGTTTAGAGACTCCAATCTGGTGTTCATATGAAGATGTGTGAGGGAATAGAAGCATACACAAACAGATTTTTTAAAAACTCACAAACTATGCACTCCGGCATTTGACGATAGTTTTTTTGTAGCTTCTCTTTCCTTTTTCCAAGACTGACTTTAATCTGAATATTACATCTGTGCCTTATGCGGAATTTGAACCCGTGCCTCTGTCGTGGCAGGTTGATGCCTTATCCACTTTGCCTCGGGGCAACTGCTGTCTCTTCCTACACATAAAAGGCATAATTTAAATATTTTTCTTGAACCTGAACTGTACCTTGCCTATTATGACATCTGTCTTCTAATTACTGCTTCCAACTGGTTTTTACAGCATTTTGTAGGTCATAATTCTGCAATTAATTCTGCAACTGCAATACTCCACCCGAAATATTCCGAATTACTGACATCAAGCTGCTTATGGAGTCCCCTTTATAATATTTTTTGTTCAGCATTCAGTTCGATTGTTAATTAAAAAATACATAATATAAAGTATCTTCAGCACTTCAATTTTAAAGTGTTTATTGTTAAACGCAAGGGTAGATATGTCTAGTACACATACTAGTTATTCGAGTAAAAACAAATATGTAATCTAAAAAGGCAATGTTCTGATGATTTCAGAAGGAAGTATTTCATATAATAAATTCTCTCTATATTTGTATAAAGTCTGGGAAATGCTGATTCTTAATTTTTCTTTTATAAAGATATATTTCATAATCTCTTTTAGGAAAGAAAAGATTTTCTCTCGCTACAGATGCTACAGAGGAGAATTTAAAGAAGTTTCAAGAACTGAATATAGCCTTCTTGAGAAAGGAAATTTTATTATAAATTACTTTCCTATAAATACTTCGTTGTTTAGATGATTAACACCTTTAAAAATGTTTATCCAGGCATTTATCTAGTGCTTACGTACTTTTTTATTATCAAAATACGCCGATTAGTGGAATTTAAGTGCATGGTTCTTTCTTACTCAGTAAATTGATAATTTTATTCCTTCTAACTACCTAACAAAGATGGCCTCTTCTCGAGCAATAAAGCCGAACCCTCATTTTCGAAGGTGGCATTAATGTGTAATGAACTGCATTCATATATGTTTCATTCTTCTCAGAATGAAATGACTTTAATGAACGCTGAACGAGGAATTTTATAGAGAGCAGATTTCTCTGATGTAATTAAAGTTACCTCGGGTGATAAATCATAAAATATTACTGCAACCTACGTTGTACGAGACATGCTCTCAAATTTTCATCAATTTGTTATTTGTTTCCTAATTTATCATTTATATTTGAATACACTTTCAATGATAGCATCTCTTTATACTATGTACATAAGGGTAAAAAAAAAACAGATGTTTTGTACAATTATTTTTATTCATAGTCTTACAATGTACCTCTTATAGGTATATCCCCATCTCATTTATTTAAAGAGTATTATATTCCTAATTGATATACTCATAAAAATTTATATGTCTATCAAGATTTTTATGCTGAAAGATTTTTATGCTAGACTTTTAAGCTGAAAACCCGCGCTTCGCTACGGAGTACATTCAAATGAAATACAACGGTCAACGTATGCAATTTATGCCAAAAAATAAATATATATATTTATAATAAATGCGATGATCAATGTATACAATTGATGTAAAATATATATCTATCTATATATATATATTTATAAAAAAATCGTAAGGGATATGCATTTTTTTTGGACAATATCCAATCGTCTGCTGCATTAGAAAGAGAAAAAGATATTTTTTTTGTCTATTTAGTTGTTACGCACGTGACGATAAATTTATTGGAAGTACCAGAAAAATAAATCACGTGATCAGCATTTAATAAATTAAATTCTAAAAATTAATCTTTAAAAATTCACCAAAAATCAGGAAATGGAGGTAAAAAATCGAAAAAAATTTCATTTTGAAGGAATTTTTATGATCTTTCTAGTGATATAAATTTTATAACCCTCAATGTATTATTTTAAATGCAAACGTAAAAAATGTTTAAAAAACAGCTTAAAAATTTAATTTTAAAAAATCTAAGAAGAATTTTTGAAAAATCTTTCTTAGTGCACCCCTACACTATTAGAAGAATCGCCATGCAAAATTTCAGCCCTTTAGGTCCAGCGGTTTGGTCTGTGCGTTGTATGTCAGTCAGTCAGTCAGTCAGTGAATGAATGAGTCAGTTACGGAACTGTTTTATATATATAGATTGAAAATTTTTTGAGTTTTAAGACACTATTTCGTTGTTATTTGTCTAAAAAGGGAAAAACCAAAATACAATATGAAAAGGAGGATTTCAGAATGAAGTATTTCATATGAGGAATTATCCCTCTCTCTTTGCATGAAATTCGTGAAACGATGATTTTTAATTCGCCTTTATAAAGATATATTTAATAATGTCTTTTTAGGAAAGAAAAGAAGGCGTTCTGCCTGGTACAGATCTTACAAAAAAAAATTTAGATAAACTTCAAGAACAGAATACAGCCTTCCAAAAGAAAGGAACTTTTATCGGAATATCCCCATCTTATTGATTCAAGAAGTATCAAATTCCTAATTGATAAACTCATAAAAATTCATATTATATCAAGATTTTTATTTAAGTTTAAAATCTTTTTGAGTTTTAAAATACCATTTTGTACTTATTGGTCTAAAAATTCATGTCTGTCAGTTACATGGATTGCAGACTGTGAACGCATAGTCTTTTAAATACTATGGATAGAAATTTAAACGAAAACTTTTGTATGTCTTTCAAAGATAACCACATGAACAAAAATATTAGACTGAGTTATATTTATATTGTTCTATTTTTTCTAATACTAAAAATTAAGGCACCTTTATTTTCTCTTAAAATAAAATTTATAATTACATGAACAACATAGTAAATAACATAGTCATTTTCACGTATTTCACATTAAATCTAAAGTCGACATATTGCCTTTCTTTTGCTTTTATACAAAAAAAAACCTACTTCATAAATATTTCTCTACTTTAAAATTTTCTCATGTATCGGGGTCGAGGGCGTTACCTTGGTATATAGGTTACAAAACAGAAATACCCGGTTGGGGACGCAAGATTTTTACCGCTTTCTCAAGGGCATTTCCAGGTAGAAATGTCAATCAACTGTCCCAGTTGAGTTCCAGGACGTACAATCTCTCTTAACCAAACAAAAAGGATTCAAAAAGATTTTCCACCGGAGGTATACTTTCGATTGTTCTTGGTGTGTACCATCTTTGCTTTAGGTGTCCATGGTTGCGTATGTAAGAATAATAACCTGGTTTAAATATATATTATCATCCGGTGTTAAAGGATTGACTGTTTCTTTAAACGATAAACGTTTACCGTTTTAGGAACACCCTGTTCTCATTGCGTTCGTCAATTAAAGTCTTAGGCACCTACCTCTCACTTATTAAGCAGTCATCGAAATTGTTAAGGTTCTGTATTCGGTTTAAAGAGCCTACGCCACTGTATATACATACATACATTATATATATATATATATATACATATATATATATATACATATATATATACATATATATATATATACATATATATACATATATACATATATATATATATATATATATATATATATATATATATATATATATATATATATATATATATATATATATATACATATATATATATATATATATATATATATATATATATATACATATATATATATATATATACATATATATATATATATACACATATACATATATATATATATATATATATATATATATATATATATATATATACATATATATATATATATATATATACATATATATATATATATATATACATATATATATATATATATATATATGTATACACATATATATATATATATATATATATATATATATACATATATATATATATATATATATATATATATATATATATATATATATATATATATATATATATATATATATATATATATATATACGAGGAATTTTCGAAAAGTAAAGATACAATGCCGCATAATCACTCGAAGAAATTTTAATTGATTAAATGTACATAACAAATTACTTACTGGTACATGCCTTATTTTTCAACATAGTTGCTTCCATTGTCACTTCAATTTTGATCCCATTTCAACTTTACATTTCAACTCCCATTCTGATTCACATTTCAACTTCAATTTTGATCTCATCATCGTCGTGAAAGTTTTGCCCTGCAAGATATGTTTTCAGGTAGAGGAATAAGTGGAAGTTCCTGGGTGCAAGGTCCGGGCTGTATGGCGGGATATCTAAAATTTTCCATTCGAAACATTTGAGTAGTGCTTTGGTTTGAAGCGCTGTGTGAGGACAAGCGTTGTCATGCAGCAAGCATACTCCTCTTGTCAACAAGCCCCTGCGTTTATTTTGAATTGCCCGTCTGACACGTCTCAAAGTCTCGCAATATGTATCAGCATTAATTGTGGTGCCGGGAGGCATGAAGTCAACCAGAAGAAAGCCTTATCTGTCCGAGAAAACAGAAGCCATGATTTCTTTGGCGGGGATCCTGTATCCCACATTTGGCGGGATTCTGAATTGAAGCAGACATTATAAAGACGTGTTGCTCAAACAAGACTCACCGTAAAAATAACAAATGACCTCGAGGGCAAAGCGAAATGTTCAAGGTTACAGTCCGTGTTGCCGACGGGCTCACAGAAACTTTTCCTTTGCTGCTATCGGTGAAGAATCTGTACTTTTCTAAAATGCCTCGTATGTGTGTCTGTGTGTGTGTGTGTGTGTAGCAGCATGTACTGTGAACTCTTGACCCACTGGTTTTGATGGTTTCTGAAATATCATTTTTTATCTGAATAAATTGGCAACACTGTTTTCCTAATGAAAAAGATATTTATCCCCTTTTGTAAAATGCGTACGGAAAGATATGCATTAAAATACATTCTTGCGTAATAGTAATTTTTTGTTCGGGGATTTGAGTCTTTTTATTGTGTAAACTTCGACGAAGTTTTAGTTTTAATATCTTCATAGTATTGTTGTAACCCCGATGAGTTACTTAATTACTTACACACACACACACACACACACACATATATATATATATATATATGTGTGTGTACAGGGGATGTATACATATACACACAAGTACTCTACTTAAAACAGGTCTACGAAGGAGGGGTCACTGAAATGCAGAAATAGATATCATAACCAACACCATTGACCCATGATTTTCCTTCGTTTTTTTTACACCGAAGCATGAGATAGCTGACGAGGAAAACGTTGGTTAGAATACCATGATAAATGGTACATATCTTTAGTGTTGTATGATTATTTTGATTGATTTTAGACATGGAGTAGCCACTTCAGCTTCTTGTGAGAACTGGTATTTCTAGCAGGTGTTACTATTTGTTCTTTTTTAGATAAAGTCTGTTTTTGTGCAAGGGGAAAAAGTCATCGTAAAGTTCTTAAAGATCCTAACATGTGATTCTGAGTGATGTTGTGTTTACTGTTAGTGTGGAAAAAATTATTATTTTAAGATTTCTTTTGCAAAACGAAGATTCTGCGTCGATATTCAGAAAAAGGAAAGGAAGATATGGGGGGAAAACGAAAAATCTCTCTTAGAGCTTATAGACTGCATTAGAAACAACGAAATTCATCCACACATAGAAAAGCGTTTTCAAAGAGATATATCAAGAGAGTTATTAATATTTGGTATTCGTTGATAGTTTGTCATTGAGTGTGGACTTCTCGAAGATCTAAAACCTCCAGTGGTTGGTAAATTCATATAATAATATAATAAAAACGAGGGTCAGGATAAATAACTGCACTTATTTTCACATAAAAATAGTGGTTGGCTTAGAATCTGCTTTCGCATACTCTTTCCACACCGGTATGGTTTAATATCCCACGACCTGCGCATGTCATACGATTAACAATTTAAATTAACTTTGCAAAGTTACAGACTATGTTTATCAGTGGAATCGTCTGTGGTAAACGAAAGGATGCTCAGGTAAGAAAGCGCATCTAAGTGTTTCGTAAAAATCTTCAAATATAAATATTTTGGGGAGTTTTTGTGTCATTATAGCTTCTAGATCGGACTTTTATTTCACTAAAATATCTCGAACACTGAAAGTGGATAATTAATCATTACTGAAGTCTTTTTCAGATGATAACGGGACATATCCTCAAAACCTTAACGCTTGTTGTAACTAAACAGCTGTCGAGAAAGTGAGGGAAATTAAAACTAACGCGCGTGCCGTTTACAGCCCTTAATATTTAAAAGAAATTTTTTGGAAAAAAAATAAAGGAGGCCTGTAATAGTAAAGTTCATTTTCAACATACCAATGCCTGCATGATACATCACTTAATAAAAGTTATAACGAATATCAAAACATTCTTCTCTAAATTGATAAAGTCAAAGAAAGAATGTGTTCTGGTGGTCATTCAACTAAAGAAGAACACGTATCTTCCTGTTACTGCGACTTCGAACTCAAATTACTGAGAGATTGGTAAGTTCAACAGCGTGAAAGCTTTCTGAAAGCCTTTCGCCGCGTGATACGGGGTTTTAAGATAGCCTTCATGAAGCTTTGCTCCACAAGACCATAGTTTGATGACAGAAATTAATACACGTTCGATCACACAAAAGATCATTTCTTAAACATCCCTTCCTTGCAATTCACTTTGCCCTGAAGAGTCTGGCCTAACCACATGTTTATGACAAATGCACTTTTCACCAATCTCGTCAGCTTACTATAAACAGGGTGCCAATAAATGTCCGCTCCAATTAAAATGTCTACGGTTTTCAAAGATGCAGTGATATTCGCATCACCCAATTTCTAGTCATGTGACGAACGAATATTTTGTTTTGGCGTCGGCTTTTTAGTCTCGATCATAACATATGTTGTGCACAATTCAACTGAAAGGGTGAATTCGGGCTTATATTTATTCTCCAATGAAACGCGTACTAAATTGAATTCTATTTGACGCCATTTCTCGAGCCGAAACCATAAATATTTTTTCCTTTTTTAATAATGAGCAATTTTAAGTTCTTGACCTAGCGATTATAATATGAAACTATGCTCAGATCTATTTTTAGAGTTTCACTAAGAAGATGCTGATCATTTTAGCATTTCAAAGAGTGAAAGAATGAGAGAAAAGTTTCTTCCATCTTTCCATAGGACACCTTTCAAAGTTTAAGCGGGCCATAATTACACACCTTTTGCCAAGTTATCAAACAATGCTTCAACAATTCTACATTGTTGTTTATTTGTTGGTAAAAGTCAGTGAAAAGCGTAGATTTCGCAAATAATCTAAGACCAAACTCAGTCATTTGTGGCACACCGCTAAAACAAAAGCACTCTGTAACAACGATCTCCCTCATAACAAAATGCACACTTCTACTTATCTGCCGATGACTGATTCTGAACCCATAATTTTTCCACATCAAAAACTTGTCTTCCGTAAAGCCCTATGATTGCGCAGGAGAGGTTTAAAAGAAATTTCTTAAATTGTCGTCACTTCTTCATAGAATATGCATCGCATTAATGTTACATGACAGGGAAAATACGGAAAAATCATATGTTCAATACCCTCACTATTAAGGCTACTGTGTACTAACCTAATTTGATTCGATCACCCCAATGTTAACCTATGGAGAAAATAAGGTCATCGTGATTCGAACTCCCGGCCGCAGTGCTGGTACACATAATCTGCTGTTTATTAAAAACATTAAAAAGAAAATCCATAATGAATTTCACGACAGTTGTTGGTTCAAAGACATGATGCTACAAAATCTGAGCAAAAACACATTTTTAAACATTATTTATTGTAATACAAGATATTATTAATTTATACACTCTGTCACAAAAAAATATATGCATCCAGAAGAAATCGAGCTACTATCACGAAACTTTGCAAGAAGAGATATGCAAATGGTAAGAGATATGCAAATTATTAAATTTTCGACGTCAATGAGACAAGGGTAAGCGCGCGCTATGCGCATATGAGATGCGCAGCTGGGAGAGTTTAAAAGCGTGATTGCTCGTGCCATAGGGTTATTCAAACGAATCTGTCGACTTGTATGGACGGTATTGTGACTAGAGATGCCTCTGAGACGTAACCAGCGACATTACGAACAATTGTCGGACTTTGAGAGGGGGCGTATAGTAGGCCTCAGAGAAGCAGGTTGGTCGAACAGGCGTATTAGCCGCCACCTCGGTAGGAGCGATATGGTAGTTGCTCGGTGTTGCCAACAATGGATCACGGAAGGGATAGTCTACCGCCTCGGAGGGTCAGAGCGTCCCATTAACACAAAAGCGTGCGAAGATCACGCAATCATAAGAGCAGCCACGTCTGCATGAACAACGTCGCTAGAATCGGTACGACACCATTTACCACCTTCCAGACATCCGGTGGTATCAAGGGAAACCATTCGGAGATGACTGGCCGACTCAGGTATAAGGAGCCGACGTCCATTAAGACACCTACCACTGACCCCACATCATATTCAGTGTCGATTGGATTTTTGCTGACCTCGGGCAAACTGGAGTGTGACCGACTGGAGGCGTGTGATCTTCAGCGATGAATCCTGATTCACTCTCAATGCTGATGACCAGCTCATATGCGTGTGGAGGTGGCCAGGGCACCGGTCCGATCTGGCATTTGTTGTCGAGAGGCGTATGGCGATTTCATAAGTTGTGATAATGTGGGAGAGATTTGTTGGGAGACACGATCACCTCTAGTCGTCCTTCAACGCACTTTGACGGCACGTAGTTACGTGAACGAGATTTTAATGGCAGTTGTACTGCCTATACTATCAAGTCACCCATGTGCCGTTTATCAGCAAGACAACGCTCTCCACATATTGCACGACTCTCCTAACAATGTCTTCAAGGATATGACGTACTCCCATGGCCTGCCAGGTCACCAGACCTCTCGCCAATAGAGAACGTCTGGGATGTGCTTGGAAGGCAACTGCAGCCGTCCCGGAATACTGGTGAATTAACTGCCCAGTTGCAAAGATTATGGCATGGTCTTCCGCAGGAGGTCATAGGTGACCTCATTGATTCGATACCATGCCGTGTTTTGGCTTGTATAGCTGCCAGAGGTGGATTTACTACTTACTGATTTGTAACCGTTTTCATGCCATATCTTCTTAATAAAACGGTTTGTTCTTCTGAATTTGTAATCATTTGCTTTTCTCCTCATACACTACATGTTAAGTTTCGTGATAGTAGCTCGTTCCCTTCTGGGTGTAAATATTTTTTGTGACAGAGTGTATATAGTAAGAAGCATTTTTTAAAAATATAATCAGTTTTAAAATAAACTAACAAACTTCAGTGTGATGAAAATAAAATTCTAAAACTAGAATTCTATTGTTAATGGTACTGAAACCTGTAAGAGGTTATGTGTTAATTAAATTGATGAACTAATAAACGAACGATCAAAAATTTTAATATATAAGACACATCCTTTAGGCGTAGGATAATTAGTATAGAGGAAATGAAGCTTAAATTTAAATCAGCTGGGCCTTAGACCTCTGTTTTATCTCATAATATTAATTCAACGATTAATTGAATTTAGAAGGAATTCGAAAATAACTTTTAAAAATTTGTTATTTCTACATATATATTCCAGTCAATTGAAATCCCTTTCATCGTCTGACGTGCTTCCATTCTCTTCCGCTTGCCGTATTTCAGTCAAGAATCTTCGGGGTATTTCAATATACAGCAGCCGGCGCTTAATGTGTTTACCTCATTATTAGAAGACGCTCAGCGACATAAGATATCGAGTGTCGACTTGAATCACTAAAGTATATCATACATAGAAATTAATTTCTTATTCGATGTTGTCTCTTCCACGCATTGCGTCTTAACGAATCAACAAAGTTGTAACAAAAAAACATTGTAATAACTTCCTCTATATCGTGCTTTTTCACCATTTAAAAAAAAAACCTAAGGTTATATCATACTATTTAAGTCATACTAATACCGATTATAAGATCTCAGATTTTTTTTATATTAATTTAGTCTAAAACGAAAGTTTAATTTGAAGATACAATTTATTTAACAGGAACTGCGGTTTCCAAGAGTATCATCAAAGTAAGAATATATTGAAACCCTTTTCTCCAGAACTAATCAGTTTTATTGCGATTGCTTTAACTATAAAATGCTTAATTGTTGTGAACAGTAACTGCTACTAATGTCCTAAAGCATCCCATTAGATGATAAATACAGGGGAAACGTTTACGTTTTCAAACTTGTAAGGTATACATAAGATTCGATTCACAAGAATCGAGCTTTTGAGTGAATGAATTAAAGAAGCTGCTTGAGATATGCTAATTTCGGCATACGCGCTTCGTATAAATACCAAACAGCTTGATTAATACAAGGGTTGAAAAAGGTTTTGTTAAGGTTGATAGATAAGCGAGTTAAGGGAGCTACGAGGAAAGCAGCTCCAGGTGCTATCCTGCGCTAGTGCTTAGGGGGCCCAAAGTTTACGTGGCAGTACTGCTGGTTTGACTCTGTGCTGGTTTGTGAGTATTTGCAAAGTGTATTTCTATTGAATGTTAATATATATATTCCGTACAAGTAGTACGTATGCTTATTGTTGTAAAAGCAAATTCTATATGTGCAACGAATTCAATAAACATTGTTTCACGTATAAACTGTGTTTGTATCAAATTCATTTAGAGTGCCACTTCAAATTATATACACCCAAGTCTGGGTAGAAGTGAGCTATATACTCTACAAACTGTTTTCATAATTTTCAAAGACAAACTTTAAGAGACAGGAAGCCTGTTATATTTCCATACGTTCAAGAGATGAAAAATACAGCTATCGGAGATATAATAATATTATTTTTAGCATTATTCACTAAGATGGTAAAAATCTGATGTATGTTCTTTTCTTGCATTCAACTACGTTGTATGGTTTATATGAAACCGTTTAGCATAGGTCTATGATCCACCGTGATACTTTACTAAATGCAATAAGATTTCGTAATACCCAGGGAAAGTCGTTTGATCCGATAGTTTGCTTTCCAGTAGGCTCTCGTACATAAATATATTCATTAATAATTTTAGTAGTAGCGTTATACTCAGTCATAAGATACAAATAAGAAAAAGTATTTCAAGCAGCTATGGTAGCTGAGTGTATATTATAGAATATCTATACATCTATTCGGGTAACATATAGATACATCAATTTTAAATTTTACTATGTTTCATAATTAACCATTCATTGTCCATTCATTATTATTATTCATTCGTATTCTAACGTGGTATCTACCTATGCCTTTAAAAGATCTTTTCGGAATTTATTGTATTAAGGGGTCAGGTAGCTTTTAAAAGCTAAGAGACTCGACAAAGATATCCCTATTTTAAATCATCAGTAGTTATGAAAATATTTTATTAAGAAATATGAAAATTTTACTGTGTGTTAAACATACTTTCTTCTTTATAAATATGGCTCTTAAATTTTTCGAGCTTGAAGATTAATTTTTTAATTTTTTTAAAATTTCAACCATTGTTTTTTTCAATGTTATGTCATTGCGCACAGACTTGCGTCCGTATATTAAAAAACATGCATATTTTTTTAAATTTAAGATTAAGTTGTATAATATATATTTAAAATGACGAATTTTGAAATAAAAACTCTTAGTTCTTCATAGGAGAAAAAATGTTTTTTTTTTTTAAATTTTAGAATTTTTTTTTGATTTTTAAATTTAACTGTTTAATTCAAACTTTTATGGTATGAATAACATACTTGTTCGTCATTTTAAAGATATATGTTTATATTGCCCGTGTATAAAATTTCAGGGTATTCTAGCTATACTGTTCTGATGATATCATGTGCGCAATTACATAACAATGAAAAAACAATGGTTAAAATTTTAAACAATTTTTTAAAAAAATTTCTTTAAGCTAGAAAAATTTGAGGGCCATATTTATAAAGAAGAAAGAGTATTTAACTCAAAGTAAAATTTTCATATTTCTTAATAAATTATTTTAGTAATTACTGATGATTGAAAATAGGGATATGTTTGTCGAGTCTCTTGGCCTTTAAAAGGTACCTGGCCCCTAAGAAATAGAGTTTTCAAAAATTATAATTATATATATAATAGCCGTTGTCTCTGTATAGCACTTCCGGGCCGTACTCATCTTTCAATTGAAGCCCTCAGTAAACAAACAGCCGGTTAGGCTTAATATCAATTTCAGATGTGGATCAGAATTTTTTCTTACCTAAAAACTAATATCCTCTCCATGAAATCACGTTTGTTCAGCCTATTTTTCTATAAAACATTCAGAACTAAAAAAATGGATGCTTTTAGCTGTATATTTAACAGTTTTTAAAAATCTGTTTACTTTTGCGATGAATTCTGAAAGTAAACAAACTTGAATGTGAAGGAATCAAGTAGCTCAAGCATTCATATCGCGTAGTGAGCTGCAAAAAAATGGATGACAGTCTACTATTCCAATCGCATGAAAAACTAAATAAATAAGAAATAATGAAAGGGTTTGCTTTTACAAGGTGTGGATTAAATGCAATATTGTTAGATAATTCGGGATATTTTTTAACTTTCATATACTTTTTCCATTATGACGTCATTATTAGTATTATGACGTCAAAATGACGAGTTACCTTCTAGTTATTTATTAAAAGGCATTAATCAGTTAAAGTTTGGATAAACACATTGTTTTTCAAACTTGAATAAGGATTTATGATGTCGTTGTCCAATAATTAGTAAGTAATAAATACCCCTTTACTGTTTGTCAGAGTAACAAAGCTTAGTGAAATAAAAGGTCTTATTTGTCCGAAATTAACCCATATTAGATAAATTTTCTTTCTTGAAAATTTTCATGAAATCCTTTTAAACTGAAAGTCAAGGAAATATTTATGCTCATATTAATCTGCTACACAACAATATTCGCATACATAAATGATTTCATTATCTGCTGTCTTGAGTATAACAACAAATACCAATGATATATGAATTAACTAGCTGAAAACCCGCGCTTCGCTACGGAGTACATTCAAATTAAATACAACGGTCAACGTATGCAATTTATGCCAAAAAATAAATATATATATATTTATAATAAATGCGTTGATCAATGTATACAATTGATGTAAAATATATATCTATCTATATATATATATATTTATAAAAAAATCGTAGGGATATGCATTTTTTTTGGATAATATCCGATCGTCTGCTGCATTAGAAAGAGAAAAAAATATTTTTTTTGTCTATTTAGTTGTTACGCACGTGACGATAAATTTATTGAAAGTACCAGAAAAAGAAATCACGTGATCAGCATTTAATAAATTAAATTCTAAAAATTAATCTTTAAAAATTCACCAAAAACCAAGAAATGGAGGTAAAAATTCGAAAAAAATTTCATTTTGAAGGATTTTTTATGATCTTTCTTGTGATATAAATTTTATAACCCTCAATGTATTATTTTAAATGCAAACATAAAAAAAGTTTAAAAAACAGCTTAAAAATTTAATTTAAAAAAATCTAAGAAGAATTTTTGAAAAATCTTTCTTAGTGCACCCCTACACTATTAGAAGAATCGCCATGCAAAATTTCAGCCCTTTAGGTCCAGCGGTTTGGTCTGTGCGTTATATGTCAGTCAGTCAGTCAGTTAGTGAATGAATGAGTCAGTTACGGAACTGTTTTATATATATAGATTGGGTAAAGTCCTGAAGACAGCCGAACCTTAAACAGCCTGACTAATCCCATAATTCTAAGTAAAAGGGATAAATTGTCGGTCTGGGAGATACTCCGTATATGGTGTTAATATCAAATGACGTTACTATATAACAACTGATAAATCGAAAACATGTGGATATTGAACCTCATTTTCGAACCCCATTTCAGATTTTAAAAAACAGAGCGGATGAAAAATATATCTAACGTAGCTTTAAAAACATGCTTAAGAAAGCTAGTCATAGCAAATGTTCTATCCCTTTTTGTGATATATGGAATAGAATCAGCCGCATTTCTAATTTCTTACCAAATACTTAGTGAAGAATAAGCTGTTAATTTGAGAATACCGGTGATGAAAGAGCTCGCCTCCAACTACTTGAAAAGCATGAATAACAAAGAAGCAAGGGCAGGTGGTAATGTATCAATAGGATCCAGAAGTGGACTAGAGAGTTAAGCAAGGAAAACCTAATAGAGAAACGGGCCACTATTTGTGCAGTAAAGAATAAACACTGAAAAAGGAACGTAGCAAAAGGGATTCGTAAACAGTCTGCAAATACAAGTTCTGGAAACATTAAATTTAAAAAATAATAAATAGGACTTTAGAGGAGTGAATGAGAAAAATTGAATTCTTTAAGTCACAAAGTAAATGGAAAGAAATAAAAAAGGAAGAAACTGAGACATAAATGATGTGCTTAAGAACATATACTTTTCCCCATGTTAAATGCAAACTTTTTACGACTAAAAATAAATCTAGGTAGTAACAAGCCCTTACCCTCAGCCTCAGCTTGGCCAGAAGTAATTGGAAGTAGCATTGATTTTTTAAAAATTCTATCATAACTGGGAGGAAAAAACCCACTAGTTTTGGCTTTTAAGACACCATTAATTAAAACACTTTACCTTATCTTGTCGTAGTTCTAAACGACACGTAACGATACGTAATTGAACTGTACATGAAAAAAGAGCAGTTCAACTTTTGTATGCTTGACGTCGAATCAGATTTAGGTAAATATATTTTTTAGGTATAGAAAGGGATTAATACTCAAATTCACAGTAAATTTAAATTATTTTTATTTATAAAACGTTTTTAACTCAATTGAATTTTTTTTAATGACTGCTGTTCTGATTAAAAAAATACAAGTGATGTTGAGGCGAATATTAAACGTCAATGCTCTGTCGTCTTTGCAATTAGTTTCAATTATGATGCAAGTCTACTCAGGCCCAGATTTCCGCATGGGCAAGTGGGGCACTTGCCCAGGGCCCCCAAATTTATGGGGCCCACTAATTTAGTATTAAGTTGTACATATTTTTGAAAATTTGGTTTTAGGTTAATTCAGTAAAGGTGGGCAGTGGCGGATACAGAAAAAAATCCTGGGTGGGGCACAGTGCACCCACTATATTCATTTCAAAAGAAAATTTCCTGAATTTTTTTATTAACATTAAAAGTAAATTAAATACATTATTATTATTATTATTATTATTTTTAAAATGTTTGACTTTTTGGTCGAAAATTTTTTGCATTTCCGGTGCGAATTTATGGGGGGGGGGGCCTTGGTGAGTGTCCCACATGTTCATGTGGAAATCTACTCCTGGAGGGGGAGGGCACATGGCCTCCCTCTGGATCTGTCCTTGGAGGGGACCCCCAAAGTCTGCTTTGCCCAGGGCCCCATTGGGTCAAAGTCGGACCCTGAGTCTACTAGAGTTTTCGCCTGTTTACTGGTGCTTTTCTGGTTTATACGTGTTAGCTATTTTTATCCAGCTTCCTAAATTTTTTCTACCAATAAAAGTTTTGCAAAAATGTCAAAGAGAATGTTCATAAAGTATTGAGCAGTTACTTTTATTTTTCTCTAGGCAAAGACTCGTTTCTCCGGCTACAATATTCTGCACTAGGTTCGATCAACTGCATTTGTAAATAACTCAAATGCATCACGGGATTCTGAAAATGATATTCTTTTTTATTTTACGTCATTGTTAAAACCAAAAATAATGGACTACTGACCTCGCAAAGGATTAAAAATACGGGTGGATAAAATCTCTAGTTCAGCAAAAAATTGCTGGCATTCTGTTTGGCAGTTCAGTAATTTCAATTAAGATTATGAAAACGTGTTAGCCACTTGCATAGCATAGTGGTTAGATTTCATGGAGTGTGCTCAGGATCGAATCCCTACACAGGCAGGGAAGTTCTTGTGCTGTTATCTCGTGGGGGTTATGTTGGTTCACTTGTTGGTGCATCCATAATAGAAAAACTCACAAATCTTCTGTGTGGAGGGGGCAAAAAGATTGGAAAATATTCGCAATGTTAGAAAAAAATTATTCATGCCTATTTCTTCCTTTCTTGGATAACTCCTTCAGAAAACTTATCAGGAAAAAAGAATCAAATTTGTATTCAGATATTTCATGATTTACAAATTTAGTTTTAAGTTTTCAGCTAAAAATCTAACGAAAAGAAAATATTCATTTTGCTTCTTTGCTTTGGCATCGTTTTAAAAAGTCATTCAGAGGGTCAATGTTCTAAAATCAAATTCTAACCACCGATATTATTTGCCACCATTATGTATGTGCAGGCAATCTGCACAGATTGTTTGTTTACAGTTTATTCAAGAATTACTGCAAGAAACTGCATTATTACATTTTTTTCCTAACTTGTTTCACTTAGGTTTGCCTTCTTATTGACCATATACGGCAAATTTTTACTAATGGGCAGACTACGCCGGGGCGTAATTTTGTAGGTGAATATACCAGGATATGGAAATAAGATAATGTGACACAAGGAGCAAATTGGACGGCTTAAAAGTGGCTAAAGGAGTAAAACCGCCAACTTGCTCTGCCGATTTAGTACAGCCAAGTGTATGCATAGGACAAGAAATTTGGGAAAGCTGAGTACAGGAGTCGATATTATTAGCCAAAATATGAATTTGAGAAGTTGATATTTGAATCAAGCAGGATTTTTTTTCATTTGAAAAGTGTTCAGTAAGCTTGTAAGATTGTGTGAGATTTTAATCTATGATGTTAAGATTCAATTAGTAATAGTCACTTCTTCCAGGTATCCATAGCAACTATTAATTGTTTCTTGAAATTAAGTTGTTATTTGTAATACTTTCTTTAACTGTACCGTAAAGAAGAGAACTGGAGAGACTTTCGTAATTTAATAAATGCTTTATATTAGTTATTGTATTTTTTGCAGTCATTTAATAGATAGAATTTCATATCCCTAACAATTGTTGTTTCTATATAATACCTTTTACCACAGAAAACAAACATTTTCACCATAAACTTCAACTATAAATTGAAAAAGTTATCAATTGCAATTATAGAAACAACCGATCTTTAAAATTATGCTCTTTAACATATGTTTTAAGCTTCTAAAATCTAGTATAATAAAACCCACCTTCTCATCAGACATATCCGAATTCTCGCTTTAATATCTTCTCTGCCATGCTAATTAGCATAATCTCCTTTCCTGAACTGACATATGCCAAAGCTCTTCGTGGGAGACGAAAAGAATACGATTATCAGATGAAATTATTTCAAGCAAGTTTCCATCACAACTCAGTCAATGATTATAAAATCAGATTAAAATAAATAATTTTATACGTGATATATTTTGCATGCTCTTTATTCAAGTTTTTTTGCACAGTTCCTTCCCTTCACATTACAAAAAAAATGTTCTTAATTTTTATAGACTGAATCAGACAACATACTGAGATCAACAGCACTTGTATCAAGTTTGTTAAAAATACATCATTCAATTATGAAAATATTAAAGAACCTTGAAGTAAAGAATTAAAGTCCTGGAATCCAGAAAAATGCAACCAAGTTTCTTCAGTAAATTGTTGAAGAATAAATTCTAAAATTTCTGTGTGCTCATACAGTTTTATTTATACTTTTTAATGTTATAAACTATGTTATATCAGGATTTTGTCTAGCAACTGTTTTATTCTTAGCTTACTATAAAAAGAAAACTGCTGCTTCCTGGTAATTTAAAACAAAGTGTAACGACTGATTGACAGAGCCATATTTCGAGAGACGTATCTTACTGTCTTTATTGTATTTTGTAGTTATACTATCCTAGTGATATGTGAGAATTTAATTTTTTATACCATCCCTCTCATCTTTATCTACATTCTATGGGCCAATGATCAGATTGAATCCTGAACATAAAATTTATTCAGTAATACATTCTGCAACTATGGTATTCTTCGCAGGGAGTTTT
This sequence comes from Dolomedes plantarius, assembly GCA_907164885.2. Lineage (NCBI taxonomy): Eukaryota > Metazoa > Arthropoda > Arachnida > Araneae > Dolomedidae > Dolomedes > Dolomedes plantarius. The sequence continues at coordinate 122,197,624 of OU015501.1, forward strand.
TATAGTCTATAGTTTTTTTCAAGGATGAACACTACTGTCCTGACTGACTGCAGTCAAGTTTGATCGTGGGCAATTCAAACTTCAGATAGGTGCATTATCTAGTTACGCTACCACGTCCCAGGTAGACGGTATATTTTAGACTGCCACTCTCCGAAAGATAGATAAACTATTTCTTAACTTCTTTAAAAAACATTTAGTTTTTAAAATGTAATATCAATGAAGCCCGGTGGCGTAGTGGTTAAAAGCGTCAAGCTGCCATCCCACAGGTCCAGGGTTCAACCCTGTGACTGGGCAAGGTCGACTCAGCCTTTCATCCCTTCAGTGGGTCGATAAAATGAGGATCAAGCATGCTTGGGAACTAAACTCTGGGGGTCCCACGTCAGGTTGACCATCTGACTGTGACATATTCTGTATGGCACCCCAAGCCCACGGTTACGAAAGCGGAGATGGGTACCGCCGGCCCTGGTCCACATCGGACTGTTGCGCCGTGAGTTTATATCGATGAAAAACATTTAACTTTATATCGTCATTTGCTGATATTTTAATACGACAAAAATCATGGACTTTTCTGCAGCGCGATATGCCTTTCTTCTAAATGCATTCTCCCACCCCATTCTATTTCGTTATAGGAGCACCATATAAAGGAACCAACACTACTCCCTATGGGGGAACTGCTCAGGAATGCCTATGCCTAGACAGGATTCTAACCCGAACCCACTTTATGGAAGCTCATGACACTGACCAGTACACGATTTGGGTGGGGAAAGCATGAATTCATCCTAGCAATTTATTGCTAGACATCGCTCAGTAATTTGAATTTTTAAGTTTTATGGCTGACTTCATGAAATTATTCATAGTAAAGAATTTATTTTTGAGTTAGGCTTCATTCACTAATGTAAGAAGAATAAATCAAACACCTTTTTTGACTTGTTATCCGATTCTAACTTCAGTAAAAATAATCTAATTTATACTTATAATATTTTTATTAAATATCGCCCTTCTATGGTCGCAGACTTCTAAGAAAAAGTGTATAGTTGTCTGTCACTTTCTATATCGCCCCTAATATGAAATTCCGAAAATTTCTAACAAAAAGTTCTCATAGTTAAATTTTGAAAAGAAGTAAACTGCACCCCAAGGCTATTTTGCCTTTCAGGGAGTAAGTTGTCCAAACTGACTTTACAATAAAACCCTCGCAAACGTGTTTCTGCACTTACAGTAAATTTCTTTCCGAATTCATTGTTGACTCAGGTATCTGTCTTAAGAGAAGGTTTTTCGGAAAAGGCTTTGAGAGAGTGAAAGATTCTATTCACGATTCGACAATTCCAGACGGGAAGGGTCAATATTTTAAAAATCATTTGGGAACATTCTGATTCTTGTAAGCGCAATTTTCTTCAATAATACTATATCTGTCCATTTGCTTAATAATTGAAATAGAAACGAAAAAGAAAATATATTCGGATATAGGAATTCTAATTTTTTTTTTCAGTTTTATTTTCACATAAGCTCTGGATTGAATATCAAAAATGACCCTCGAAGGATCGTCCTATTGTACGGCTGAGGGATAAAAGCACTAAAGAGGATTTCGAGGCACAAAATTGTCAATAAAAGTATACTATTGTTTTCTTTACTTGATATTCTACAGAGCTTTTAAAATCAAATAAACGCATTTGTTTACGGTAATTACATCTCCAAATACAGCATTTTTATGCTTTACTTACTATCTATGCATACCCTACTGTCATTCATTCATCTCGAAATGAAAATTTTCATAGTTTGCTCCCTGTAAAAGGGTATATTTAAATACCTTGAAAGCTATTCCTATTTTTTCAGTTTAACTTTGTTTTATTTTTACTAAGTTGTATTCGGGGTTTTCGATTTAAAGTAAAAATTATGAAAATAATTTCCATTAAAGTAAAATTCGTACTTTATTTTTTGCCCTGTAAAGTGTTTGAAAATTGTATGCAAAGAATGTTATAAAACTTGAAGACAATTTATTTTAAACCTTTGCTGTTTACAAAAGAGAAAATGTCTTGAAAATAGAGTTATTGACTCAGCTGATATATCTGTGGCGTTATGGCAGATGTTGATATGTCGGAAAAATTTTATTTTATGTTTTAAGTTGATATGCCACACTTAAAATTGGTTCTTTAATGCGGCAAAATATGATATGTGGAATTATGAAATAATACTAAGTTATTCGTATTGGCAAACGCTGTTCTGCATAAAAGAGTTTATTCTCAACCCTCCCCCAAAATTTTAGTCCCAAATTGTAAATTTTCATTGAAGACCAACCATATGCTTGAGGTTGAATTTGAGTATTAACTAAAGAATATTTGGATTGAAAAACTTAATTGGGCGATTTTATATTTCACAACAAAAGTTACTTTTTTAATTTGCCGAAAACATGAAAAACTGACATATCAACATCTGCCATAACGCCACAGATATCTAAAATCAAGCATGCTTTATCCGATCCAAAAATTAGTGTTCAGAGTCTATCTAAACGTTTTTGACGTGAGGATACATGTAAAGTTGTTTATCTGGAAAGGAGATCTTGAGCTAATTGCTGAATAGATTTGATGATATCTTTTGGTCTATACTTAAGTTGATTTCTAAAAATTCTGAACTCCAGTGACTGGAATTTGCAAATGAGAGCTCGAGAAAGGATTTTAATATTGTAAGGTATTTGTTTTCACTGGTAAAAGCAAGCTTGCATTCGGTTTGAAAGATCGTGATAAAATTTGGTAGAAAACAAATGAAGAAAAGAAAATGGAAAATTTTGTATGGGAGTTTAGGCTCAGAGAGGGCCATGTAATAGTTTGGGTTCCAATGGTTACTTCCGGACTAGAAAAAAATGCCTGAGGATAATATGGGTCGATAATATGGATTTTAAGGTGAATGATAAAATGTGATTGAGAGTGTGATGAGAGCAAGGAATAAAACGTTCATGTCAGCTATTTTATTTTTATTATTAAATGTTGCTTTCTTTCTGAGCGAAAATTGCTTAACATATTCTGGTGCTTTATTTTTTTAATGGCTAAACACAAACATAGTTGAATGCCTAAAGTTAAACATGTAGGATTAAATTAACACTTCGGGATGGTTATTAGGATTTGTGTTCAGGATTTTGCTGAATTGTTTTCACTGTTATTTAAGTTTTGAATAGTTGAACCTAGTGTTGTTTTCAATTATAAGCGGGAAGCACTCTTAAATTTTGAAAAGAAAATGGGAAAGCATATATATATATAAGAACGTGTAATTTTTCCAATATTTCTTAACAAGTTACGTATACAAAATGAATTCTTAATAATTTGTGTGAATGCTTTGTCATTAAAAATACAGTTTAGAGTTTAATTAACATTAAAGAAACAGACTGATTCTTTAGCAACTGATTTACCTTATCTCATAGACTAATCGACAGGACTTCGATTTTTCTTCACTTCAGTCACCAAATTCCTACTGATAACTATTATTGTTTGTGAAGGAGTATACAATTGTTTCTAAATGACATATGCTCATGTTATATTAGTCTTTGTCTCTGAAGAATGCTGAAAATATTGAGTCACATTAAAACATTTAAGTTTACATACTACAAGGGGGGCTTGGGGTGCCTTGAGTGGATTGTAGATATGTACTGTATATCCGGCATCCTCGAGCCCCACAGCAATGAAAAATGTCACCGAACCTGGGAAATTAACCCTCGACTGCGTATTCAGGTATTGCTACGTAGCGGATGGTCTTCAGTGATTCATTGGCTGATACGCGAAAGCGGGGGAGCCGAGGTGTCAATTGAGATTACATACTACAAGCTGTAAATTTACGAAAATTAATATTTAAAAATAATAAATAAAATTTTATACTTTTGTGGCTTCTAATAATATTTTACATATAACACGGATAGTAAATATATGTAAAAATATAAGTTTAATTTTCAACGTTGTTAATTTGGTAGACCGCATTGTTGCTCGAAATAAATGAAAATGTTTCTTTCTCAATTTTAAAATTAACACAAATTCCATAGGCGATTATATATATATATATATATGTGTGTGTGTGTGTGTGTGTATACACACACACTGAAGAGCACAACTGACCTAGCTAGTTCCGCTAGTACACCGGAGAGCCAAAAAAAACTGATACACCTGCCTAATATCATATAAGGCTCTCACGAGCACACAGAAGTGACGGAACACGACATGGTATGGACTCGACTAAAGCCTGAAGGTATCCTGGAGGCAATTCACACCATCCTGCAGGGCAGTTCTTAAATCCGAGGGCGAAGGGGTGGAGATCTCTTCTGAACAGCACGTTGCAAGATATTCCAGATATGCTCATAAATGTTAATGTCTGGGGATTTAGGTGAACAATGGAAGTGTCCAAAGTCAGAAGAGTGATCCTGGAGCCACTCGGTAGCAACACTGGAAGTATGGGGTGTCGCATTGTTCTGCTGGAATTGTCCAAGTCCGTTGGAATGCACAATGGACATGAATGGGTGTAGATGATCGGACAGGATGCTTATGTACCCGTCTCTTGTCAGAGTCATCTCTAAACATATCAGGGGTCTCATATCTCGCCAAATGCACAAGCCCCATATCTTCACAGAGGCTCTACCAACTTGAATAGTCCCCGGTTCACATGTACGGTCCATGGATTCATGAGGTTGTCTCCCAACCCGTACAAGTCCATCCGCCAAATACAATTGGAAACGAGACTCCTCAGATCAGACGAACGTGTTTCCAGTCATAAACTGTCCAATGGAGGTGTCGGACCCAGTCAAAATGTAAAGCTTTGTGCCGTGCAGTCAACAACGGTTCACGAATGGGTCTGAAGCTCTGAAAGCCCATATCAATGACGGTCCGTTGAAAAATCGCACGCTGACACTTGTTGATGCCCAAGCATTAAAATCCGAAGCAATTTGAGGAAGTGTTGCACGTCTCTCTCGTTTAAGGATTCTCGTCAATCGTTGATGGTCCAGTTCTTTCAAGGTCTTTTTCCAGCCACACCGCTGTCGGAGATTTGATGTTTTTTCGGATACTTGATATTCATGATACACTCGTGAAATGGTCGTGCACGAAACTCCAATTTGCATCGCTTCCTCGGAGATGCTATGTCCCATCTGTCGTGCGCTGACTTTAACGCCACGTTCAAAGTCACACAAATCATGATAACCTGCCTTTGTAGCAGCAGGAACCGATCTAACAACTTCGCCAGACACCTGTTGTCTTATATAGGCACTGCCGACCGCATCGCGCTACGGTAATTGGTTGCATATCTCCGTTATTTGCATACGTACGCCTGTACCATTTTTTTGGCTCTTCAATGTATATATATATCGTTAGTAATGTGTGATATAAAGAATTTTTTTATACTGAGGGTAATTTCCCAATATCGTAATTTGGCGTTATTTTTTCATCCTTATAGTAAGGTATTTCTACACTATTAGAACCGCACTAAAGCATTGATAAGTATGACGTCCGAAAATGCTTGCATAATAGTTCAATAGCGTCACAATATTAATACAGAGCTCTCTATACAAGTATTTACTTTCCTCCATTATCTATCACAGTAGAGTGTCCATCCGTATTCCCAGTATTTAACTGTACAAAGCATACCAAATCAAGAGCTACGATTTCGATTATGTACCAACTCTATTTTGTATACATTGCAAATTCCAAACAGTAGACAAAATCCTCATATAGAATCACTCCTAAAATTAACTTGGAGAGAGTTGGTTTCCTTATTAGTTTTCCATTTACTGTTACATAAATCTAAACTCTCGACATTTGGTTATAAAATTGTTGAAAAGGCATTTTTAAATTCTAAAATATTTAAATGAAAGCTATAATATTTATTAATAGGTAGACATTTTCAATTATACCAATTCTTGCAGTCTCAAAAAAGATGGACAGATCATAGATAAAGATGTTCATTTTTTAGACTTTTGGTTGTTACATTCATCTACGCCAAATTGGGCAAAATGACCCGTTCCATTTCAATTGCTTTAAAAAGTATAAGAAAGTTATTTAAAATCAAAAACAGGCAAATATGTTAATTGGATTTTTAATTCTTATTTGGTGTATTTTTCCTGTCTTTATATGATTTTACTCTATTTAAAATCAGACGCGATTCTAAGTAAAAATTTCTTCTCAGGTTCAAGTAGAATCCCAGATTGCTATCATTAGCTGTTTGTTTACGCAGATGTAAAGTGTTATTCTGTGTGAAAACCTGAGACATTTTCAATACAGAAACAATAGTATTTAAATATTAATTGTTACAAAATTCACACAGAATTTAAATATAAACGCTGGTATTTACATTCAACATAGAAACGAAAGAACGTAAAATGTAATTTTAAAAGACTTTTTAGAGGATTTAGTAAAAAAATAACATTCATAACCCACATAAAAGTTTGACAAAAACACTAAAAGGTTTGTTTAACAATAGTATATTAGTCAAAATTGCATAATTTAGCACTGATAAAAATAGTCATTCTAGTCTTATATTAATTCTCTGTCTAGTGCTAAACCGCACAGTAATCAGATATTACAAAGACAAAAACCTTAATTCAGTCACTTTCTTTAATGTACAGTTGGATGTAGTTTCAATATTAGATGTTAAATGCTGGTACTAATATCCGTTGCCTAAGTTTTAAGTTGCAAGTAATTAATACTCAAATACACCAAGCACACTAGTATACACTAAGCTAGACAAAATGAGCGATAGATATTTCAGACTTGGTAACATACCTGATGAAATGTACCAAAGAGATATCAGTCATTCAGTTTAAGGATGAATACTTTGTATGAATACATGGAGTGTTATTTCGACATTAGATCGTAAAAGTTGCAACCAGTATCGGTCGCCGATTGAATTCCAAAACTTTCAAAATTGAATTTCGTAAAAATTTACACTTGAACTACCAAACCAGTAGAAGTGGCTGCTTTTTGTATTGGTAGAAATAGGCATATCTTAAATGTCAGTTGTGCTAGTTTTAAATAAATGCAATCCATGTATTATAGGAGTTAGCGAATCAGGCTGCCACCGAATCGGCCGGGGCCCAAATCTCGGCCAAAGCACTGATGTTTCTATGCTGTCCCTTTATAGGGAGTAGCGCTTGTTCGCCCTCTGGGTACTGTCGTAGTTAATTTTCCATCTCATGGTGTATATACGAGTTTCATCATATTAAGTATCTGTCACACTGAAAAAAAAGTGTTAACGAAGTAGTGTTTAAGTTATGATGTAAATATTATTTTCCTTTTTTATCAGAGTGTAAAAACCCTCTGTACAAATTTCCCCTCTAAATTAGAAAGACATAGAAGTGAATGTTAGTTTAAAGCAATCGCAGTGAACATAATTGTTTATCGACAACTGTTATAAAGTCCGAATCTGTACTAAACCTTTACTTTTTACATAAGTCATTACACAATTGAATCAAATACCTCAAAGAGCAGACAAAATACACTGAAAAACACAAAAATATTGCCAAACATCCCATACGAAATTTCTGGTTTCTCCGAGCCAGAGGGTTCCTAAATTATTTTTACAGTACTCACTCCAAATTATCATTGGCCTACTTTGGGGTCCTTTATTATTTTAATTAATATAATTCCATGTAAATGATCAGATACTGTCAAAGACAAAATTAATTCCGAACGTTTATAACTAGGTTTCTAGTTTCTCCAAGTCAGAGGGTCACCGAACTCTTTCTACTGCTCTAACTCCAAAGAAACATTCACCCTTTTGGGACTCTCCATTATTTTTTACATAATGAAATTCCATGAAAGTCTTCATGAAAATATCTTATTAAACCTTACAAAATAATATTTGATAGCATAATCCTATCATAAGCTAAATAAACTTACTTTGGCTCAACTGACATCGTTATTAGTAGGAGGTGGCTGTACTTGTTGACCTCTGTCAAAGGTACTGTTTGGGTTTGGAATTGCATGTTTCTTTTATTTCATTTAGTTTTCCTTTGTTCAGTTTGCAGCTGAGCTTTATACGAAGAGCGAAATTTTGTATTACTGGAACCAGACCTCATAGCAACACCGCATAAACTCATAGCAAATTCGAAATGTGAAGTATTCATCACTGCCTAAAGTTTGGATACTTGATACAACTTACATCGTACCAGAAATTACCCAGACTCAAACTTTTGAACAATTTGTTTAGTTTATATATTTTGTTCAGTTGAGATTGAGGATGATTTAAAATTATTTGTTTTTCCTAAAATAAGAATTAGACAAAATAGAAGTTAAAGCTTTTTTCAACTAAAAAAGAAAAAAAATCTAGTATTTTAATTCTCTAAAACGTTTAAACCTAATACCTAGATACCATAATAAATCCAACAATTAACCTCATTTTTTCTTTAGTCAAAACTCCATGCTCAGATTCTGTATTTCATTCTCATATTGAGGGATCGGATTCGATAAACATTTGCGTGTTTAGTTTAGTAGTAAATATAGATAATAATGACAATTGACTTAAACAGGTTGATAAAAATAAAATAAAAATCAGGGAAACTTTTATTTTCGTTAGTTCCTAATATTGTACTTCCTTTCTTAACGAAAGTCGCCAATTTTCTGGGAAAGATATCCCTGCCTTAACATGCCATCGGTGGACATTTCAATTAATTTTTCTTTTATATTTCCTGAAATCGATGTTAGCTTTAAGGACTTTAAAAAAAAGGGATTCAAAATTTATCTTTGGCTAAAGTAATTGTTTTCTATCTCTTCGGATAGGTTTCGCGGAGTTGTTCTATTACATTTTTTGGTCCCTTGTCTGTATAATCCCCTTTGTGTGATCAGTGGTGTGAAATCAAATAAATCAACAGTTTTTCTTCTTGGAATCAGTTGACCATGTAGACTACTCCTTTACTCTATCTATCTTCAGAATGTTAAAATGCAAATAACAGCAGTTAGAAATTCATCATTGAATTTTTTTTTGTTGTTCTTCAAATCATGAGACTTTTAAGCAAAAAAAAATGAATAATATAATGTTAAAATGATATCAGTCATATCACTACTTACTTATTCTAGCTTAAAGCGAATTTATGAGAAAAGTTGCCCGGACTAACTTAAGAGGGTCCGGGACATAAAATTCTTAAAATTTTCGAAAAAAAATATTATTGCATCAAAAAATTGTCTGCTCTTTTCCGCTTAAAATGACATATAAATCATGTCACTTTCTTAATTAAAACAGGATATATTGTTTTTTGCTTTTGCAACATTCTAATAGCAGCCAATCTTTGTTTAAAGTTTTAAATGCGTTTTTCTTCATGATAGGTTTTTCCACCATTTCTCGTCTTTAAATTGTTATAAGTCAAGAACCGTTAAAGATAAATTGTTCAAACTTGAAACATGTCTTTTTTGATTATTTTGCTTTAATTTTGATTCAGCTAATTTGAAAAAAAAATTTTACTTTTGAAAATATGATTTTTTTTTAAAAATAAGTTACATCTTTTTTAAAAAAATTTTAACTCTAAATATTTTAAAATTGTTAAAGATTAATATTTAAAAAAATGCTGAATCAAAGTTAAAACTTATATATTTCTGTTTAATTAAATGAAAAAATTTGAAATTCGACAAATAGTATTTCTAGTTATAACGTTTTTAAATTACCCCACTTTTTTTAAATTTTAAATTAAAAAAAATTTTAAAAACTTTATGAGAAGTTTTATGATGTGATTTTGTTTACAAATTATATGGTTACTCATCACAAAAAAATTCAAAATTTTAACTGAATGAATATTTTTTTAATGTGTCCAGGACCCCTTAAATCTTTAATACACGATTCTTTTATGGTTTCATATTCCTGTCATATCATGTAAAGAGTGATATTATATTTACGGTATATACGAACGTAGACATTCTAACCTTAAGTAGGTTTTCAGTAGCAGTTCTATCGACTAATTTTCCCGTTCCTTGCCAATTGACAACTACTGCATTTCTAGTCACTATTAATAGGTAAAAACAAACAAATAAAAGAAAATTTTAAAATTAAAAATTCATTTCGAGTGTTACTTCCTACATCATTCAATACTTTAATGTCATAAAGAAAGTTCGTTAACATCTGAATTCTTTAAAGTTCCTTGTCAAAATAATTCAAGTATAAAGTCATTTTCGTAACAAGGAACAATAAATGACCTGAAAAGATTGGTAAAGCTAAATTAGTCTTTTCATTCGGTTAATGTATCACTTTCGTGCTATTTTAGGCTTCGAATTTCGTTGTTGCGATTGATATTCATTATCACGAACTCTACAGTTTTAATTATGGTTAAATAAGATTCAAAATCAGCGTTCATCGACACTTTGATTCCGTGCCTTATCGTTGCTAGGAAATGCAAATGACAGAATTTAATATGAGGGAGGAGGCATCAATAAGATTCATAAGGAAACGTAACCTGTGCAGAGCTGGCAGTAGGTATGGGCTCAATGGGCTCGTGCTATAGGCACCATGTTACGAGAGATATCTAGAAACTAAAAACGTGGGGAAAATTGAACCATTTATAGAGTATATAGCTCACTTCTACCCAGACTTGGGTGTATATAATTTGAAGTGGCACTCTAAATGAATTTGATACAAACACAGTTTATACATGAAACAATGTTTATTGAATTCGTTGCACATATAGAATTTGCTTTTATAGCAATAAGCCTACGTACTACTTGTACGGAATATATATATTAACATTCAATAGAAATACTTTTTGCAAATACTCACAAACCAGCAGTACTGCCACGTAAACTTTGGGCCCCCTAAGCACTAGCGCCGGTTAACACCTGGAACTGCTTACCTCGTAGCTCCCTCTCGCTTATCTATCAACTTTAACAACACCTCTTCTTAATCAAGCTGCTTGGTATTTATACCAAGCGCGTATGCCGAAATTAGCATATCTCAAGCAGCTTCTTTAATTCCTTCACTCAAAAGTTCGATTCTTGTGAATCGAATCTTGTGTATACCTTACACTAAATGCATGTACAATTGAACATTTAAGCATTCGATCTTTTGTTCTTGAATTTTGTAAAGTCTTAATTAAGTTTCCAGTAATTACAAGTCGAACAAATATTGTAGTGTGTTCTCCATCTTTATTTTCCTCTTTGACATAGGATTAGTCAATTCTAGGCCTTTAAAAAAGCAATATAAAATTTAATAAACAATAAGCTATGTTCGAGGGCAGTGGGCGAAATCCCTCGTACCAAGTAGAATCCTTGAAATGAATCATTGTTCAATTTTAAGAAACTTTATATTCATACTGTTAGTATAAGATATATGAACTTACTAGCTGAAAACCCGTACTTCGCTACGGAGTACATTCAAATTAAATACAACGCTCAATGTATGCAATTAACGCCAAATATATATATATATATATATATATATATATATATAAAATAAATACGATGATCAATGTATACAATTGATGTAAAAAAAAATATATATATTTATAAAAAAATAAGAGATATTTTTATAGACAAAATAATGTAGAAGAAAATATTAAAGAATATAGTACAGTTAATATAGTACAGTTTGTGGAACATAATATCTTTTACTGTATTTTAATATTTTTTTGGATAATGTCCAATCGTCTGCCGCATTAGCAAAAAAAAAGAAAAATTTCTCTATTTAGTTGTTATGCACGTGACGATAAATTCATTTAAAGTACCAGAAAAAGAAATCACGTGATCAGCGTTTAATAAATTAAATTCTAAAAATTAACCTTTAAAAATTCACCAAAAATCAGAAAATGGAGGTAAAGATTCGAAAAAGATCTCATTTTTAAGGAATATTTATGATCTTTCTCGTGATATAAATTTATAACCCCCAAATTATTATTTTAAATGCAAACTTTAAAAAAGCTACTAAAACAGCTTAAAAATTTAATTTTAAAAAAATGTAAGAAGAATTTTTGAAAAATCTTTCTTAGTGCACCCCAACTCTATAGGAAGAATCGCCATGCAAAATGTCAGCCCTTTAGGTCCAGCGGTTTGGTCTGTGCGTTGTATGTCAGTGAGTCGGTTACGGAACTGTTTCATATATATAGATTGTACTCTTCCCGGGATGATTTGAGTAATTTTAGAACATGACGTTTTACTTATTATTGTTAGCTAACCTCAAGGTAAAAATTTAGTTGATATATATCGATTTTTTTCAGCCTCTCGAAGCACACTTTATAAAAATTATACAATTTTCAAATGTTTATCAAATTTATTGATAATGATTAAAAACAAGAATTTTATTTCCATGAACAAAGTCCGCAAAAGGGAAGGAAGAGCTGCTGTTAGGGCACTTCATATCCAGAGCCTGTCTTGGACCAATCCAAAATGTTTGGTTCGGTAAGGTATGCTAATACTGACTTGTACAACTTCAGATTAAGACTACTATGTACTAAGAAAAAAATCGTATTTCCCTTTTCCTCTTCTTGCAGACTCTTGTGGTGGGAGGAGTCCAGTTGACAGTTCGAGAATACCACCCCCCCTTAGGAATGACATTTTGAGGGATTGTAATGGCTCTCTCTATAGGGGGTTTAGAGCTGCCCCCAAATTTTTTATTTAAAATATATTTTTGTCAACTATTTACAGGTACATAAATGCTAATAATCAAATAAAACTGGCATTGTCAGATAGCCTGAAGTTTTCTGCAAAGCGCTACAGGATTCATTTTATAAATTTCGTCCACCGAAGGAATTTATGAGCGTTTAAAACACACTATACCAGATTTTTCCCCGAATAATTTAAATTTTAAAATATTAATTGGATTTAAAAAAATGTACACAAACGTAAAATTTCTTTCTCTCTGATGGAGTACAATTTAAAAAAAAAAAATCTTTGAATCCCAGTCGGCAATCTGTGGACAAATTTTCTCTATAGGTTAACATTGAGGTGAGCGAATCCAGTGGGGTTAGTACATAGCAGCCTTAATGGGATATAAACTACGTTAATGGTGTATTAATGAACTGTCTATTTGAAAGCATTAAATTCTTTATAATGCAGTTAATATCTAATCTTTTCATACATACTATATATAGAAACATAAACATTTATTTATTTATTTTTCTATTTATAATATGTAAACATTCAATAACATTTTACCTATATGAGCTAATTTCAAAACAATTTTTCTCTTTGATTGCTTTTAAAACGTCTATAAATCTGTTTTTGTTGTCCCTCAAGTTTTCCTGCTGTAATGATGATATCTGTTATCGTTCATTGGTGTTGATAGTTCAATATGCAAAAATATAAAATTCCGTAGCTTGTAAATGCATCATATTAACAACAGTAAAAGAATGGGACTAAACTGTTGATACATTCAGAAAAAATGATCTGATGCAATATACAAAATAAAATAGTTTACGTGTTTGGTACAGTATACAAAGTAAAATATACTTCATTTTCATCATCCGTTGTTATAGAATCTTTTAAAAAATGTGAGTATTAACTTAAAAGCTTATTCTTTTCAATCAAGTTATTACTAACACAGAAAATGTTATTGACTGACTATGCTTATAATTTGGCGCAATTTATTAAAACATGTGTTATCAGTTTTATCAAAAATATTCAGAGAGGAAAATTTATTTTTTTTAATCGAGAAATCTTTAGATATGTATTACGTATAGCGTAAGATTTTTATTAATTGATGTGATCAGTTTACAGAATTTCTCTACGGCAATTTTGACTTTTTGGCTTACAAAAATTTTGTTAATAAATTCAAGGTAACACATTTTTAAAAAAATTATGTATGTTTAAAGATGAAATCCTTTAAACTTAACTATTTCGATTTAAACATTTTGTATTTTAAAAACCGTGAAAGACATAGCTTGATGATAGGTACTGTAGCATATAATATCTACATTTAATTTAATTGTGAAATACGTTTTTTTATGTACTAGGCAGTTTTGTATGCTTTTCGAAGTATGTTTTCACAGTATCCCTAAAACTATCACAGTATACATTTTATCAATTTTCAACATTTTTACTTTTTAATCAGTTTCATTCATCATTTTTCCCGAAATTAACTTTATAGGCAATACCAGTAACATTAATTTTTTAAGATGGTTAAAGACTTTTTAATGCTTTTCACAAAACTTGAAATCTCACAAACGACCAATAATAAAAAATTTCTTATTGACTTTTCTTCCCATTTCTGTATTTAAATTTATATTTCTTTCGTACTTGCCATAAAAATATTGGATATGATAAAACTTGCAAAACTACAATGCAAGAAGTTAAAAAATTTTAAATCTCTGAACTTAGAACTTTGAAATTCCAATTCCACGCCCAAGAGTAAGAAAACGACTATAAAAACTAATGAGCTGAAAAGTAACGAACCAAGACTTAAAATTACCCTTTAAATACCCGCTAGCATTTGAATGAACAAACGTTTTATTTTCTTTAATATTTTTTTACCCAAAATCAAGGGTATTAACCACATGAAGCCCAAACTAGAAAAGCAAAATTAGGATTACTTAAGCTCCGCTTCCTATACTTTCATTGTAAACATATTTTGAAAATAAATGAATAAGACATTTCACTCAATTTTACAGCTCCCCAAAATGGGATGTTATTTTATGGTATTTCTTAGAGCCTCGTATTACGTTTATAGTTCACAGTAAAAACAATAAAAAATATCTCTCATTATCTCTTTAAATCTTTTCTCTCGGTTCCGACAAAGGGCCAAACTTTTTCTCCCTACTGACATTTTTTATGACTCGAAATGGTAATTTTAATGGCAGTTTCTGGTTTCTATCACAGCATACGAGTATTAATGTAACTAGTATTTTCTTTGTATGACTCATTCACTTGCATTTAAATATTAATATCTTATTAAATGCCGGGAAGTGGTACAAAACAGAAAAAATGTTAGGGATTGATTTTTCTATATATTCCACAGACTATAACTTTAATATGGTACTTCGGAGACCAATACAGTATTCATTAAAAGGAAAACTTATCATAAAATATTACTTATATTTGGCTTTTATCGGGACTTTAAGGCATAACTCGTAATATTTATTTTCCCAAAGTTAAAGACGTTATTAGGTTTTAAAAAGGACGAAGTGACATAAAACTTATTGTTTTCTGGGGAGAAGCGATAGAATTTATTTCCTATTATACATGGCGTTGATTACATTGTAAAAAATGAAACATATTCAAAATTTTTGTCAACGTAATATAAACATTAATAATATTGAACTTCTCCCTGTTTTAAACCAGAAAAAAATTGTAAATAAGAAACGCCTGAGCTTTAAATAATGAGCCTCAAAATAACGGGGACATCTGTAGTTTTTAATTATCAGAATACCTCTATCTAGGAAATAGACTCACATAATTTCCAAGTTTAGATATTTTTTCAACCATTGAATAAGATTAATTCAATCTTTGTTTCTACTTCAAATTAGGAATTTGAGTGTGGCAACATTTGACTATAACATTTATGAAAATTCACAGTTGTAAGAAAGCGGGAATCTTATTTTGTGGTGGAGCTTAACAGCTCCGCACAAAACTGAATCTGCGGAGACTAAAGTTAAGTTTCCAGATTCTAGTTGAGAGCGTAATGGAGTAAGCGTGGGTAGTTTTGTGGGGAGCTTTCCATGACGTTGGTGATATGTGTGAAAATATTAATATCTGTAACATAGGTTTTAGGACTTAAATCTGGTGCCTGGTAATTGCTCCAAGTTAAATATTCTAATCAATTAACTTAATATTACGCCCTTCCAGCCAGTTGGGACATTAGTACAAAGCTTTGTAACCTCAAATTTGTCAACTTGTAATCTTTATACACCCTGTAACGATCTCCTGTAATACTGTGAAAGTTTTTGTAAGGTAACCTGTTTACTCTACATAGTAATTTTCACGTGGCTTGTTTAAAATTTACAAGTATCGACATTTACTTGCCTGCCTCTGTAACCGCTGAATCAATTTTATACCTTTCTTGCAAACTCGTTCTTAAAAGGATCTCTAGTTCCAGTTTTGAAATTTCGAGAATTCACAGAATGAAAAAATACTTTAAACGATGCTGTAGGCCGTTTATTAACGATGCTGTAACCGTTCTATTCTTTGCATTAATGTCCACAAGGTATCTTTTCGTACTAAATCGATGATATTTTACAACTTTGTAAATCTCTTTTTTTCCCTATCTCGTTCCGTTTTCGAGATAGGAATGCTAACTCCGCAGTTTTCCACCAGGTGGCGCAGTAGGTAGTTTCATTCAGTAGCGCTTGGTTACTTTACTATACCTAGATACCACTTTTATGAATATAGCAGCAGCCGTTCCGAAGTTAAGAGGGCGGGAAGGGACTTTAGTGGGCATACTGTATATATATATATATATATATATATATATATATATATATATATATATATATATATATATATACATATATATATGACATGCTTTAAAAGTATTTCTCATTCCCGAACTTAATTTGCCCGAAAAAATTATTAATTTTATCAACCTGTTCTACACGTTTCGCAATTTTTATATTTACCCTCAGGCGAGCTCCGAGTTTAAAAAGGATCCGTGAGAAAATAGACACCTTGCAGTTTTAGACGGTAGGAGTGATAACCATATAAGGCAATACCAAACTTCGAAATACGCTAACCTAATGACAATTATGTCCACAGGCCAGAGGAAGGTCCACTTTGAGAATTTTGTAGTGTATAATTGATGTGATGTATAATTGAAGTGATGTATAATTGAGTTTTAACATTTACTATCTTCAGATAGAATGTGAAGATCCTTTGTCCAAGGCAGACATAATTTCGCTCCCAAAATGACTTAATAAATCTAGTATTATATATGAAACTGTGTATTTTATTGAAGTTTGACCTGTTCTGCGTTCTTGCTGCTTTAACTGACAGATGTGTACAAATCTTTTCATTACGTTCGTCGAAAGTGTGTCTGTGAATGTCTGTGTTTTGTCAACCATAATTATTTGTAACTTGGCTGATTAATTTGTGGAGAAAGAAATTTTAAGTAGAGACGTACAATATTTGAGCCTTTCAGCTGCAAATTTAGGAAAACTTTTTCAGTTTAATTATATTTTATAGCAATGTAAGTACTACAATGTGAGATTTAGATAATTACGTAAGCAGTTTTTAAAGCATTTATGGGGAACAGATGTCTTGGTGTAATTATTTCTTCGAAAAACGTAAGATATTTAAATAGTCATTCAGATTCAAATATTCAGTCACGCAAATACGTAAAATGTATGAATCAAGGAATTATTATCATTTCATCATTTTTGTTAGCTGTACGGATTCATATTCATTTATAAGTATGTGAGCGTGATAAAATATGACTATTTAAAATGCACTATGATATCAATCCAACATTTCGTGAAATCCATTATAGACTATATCCAGACTATACAATTATCATTAGCTGTTAGTGAGAGGCACGATTTAATGATAAATGAATATTAATAAGTTATTATACAGCTATGTTTTGACGTTATGAAGACACCAATAGCTTCATCTGTGTTTGAATTTATACGTATATTACACGTACGCTTCTCAAAATAGTTATTGATGACAAACTCGCATTTCTTGACAGGATAACAGGATTTTTACATTGATATATTAAGTTTACCGTTGACAGATTCGCATCTCGTTCATAAGAAAGAACAGAACTTAAACTTTTAAAAACCTCTTTTCACTGTAAAGTAAGTAATATTTATGATAAAACATTTTTGTGTAGGATATAATAATTCTTTAAAAACGCATTAAAAGAAATTTTATGAGCATAGCATTCTATCAAATTATCGTAAGAAGCTTCTTTGTAGTATTAAGATAAAACACGATACGTAGGATTAATAACAATTTTAGTGAGATTAAAATATATTTAAATAAATATGATTAATAAAGTGCTAAAATCAATAGCAAAAAAATTAATGAGTTTTAGAATAAGCACGCAAAAAGAGCTTAACCACTCATTAAGAGATTACTGCAATCAACACATCAAATTTCAATATTGAAAGATTATTTGTCCTTTACTGTTTTCAACCGCAATTGACGATTTCTGCCCTTTATCTCAAGACATGTAAAAATTGACGTAATCATGTTACTGGTTTCTAAAATCTTACAACAAATATTGTTATCCACTAACAGTCTATACCAGCGATGTCTTTTTCCTTAAAGTGAAACTTAGGTACGAGATTCGGCATTAATATTTCCCATATTTACACACAACTTACAGTTATGGTTGTTGAATAAAACAAACAAAAAAGACCAAAAAATATGATGATATAAGTTTTACTTTATATCATTCATGATGCATTCATAACATTTCGATGCACACAGCATCCATTTTCCTAAAAACTGGAGTAAAAGTCATCGGTAGAGCTTTAAATTTAAGTAAAGCAAATAGGTAAGTCACTCTACTTTGAATTTTTTTTAAATAAAATTTCCAAAACAATTTTATTTGCTTAGAAAATTACAAGTAACGTTTCATGATATATTAAACCAAATGAGAAATTTAAAAAATATATTATTTGATATTTTTCTAAATGAAATTCTCATTAAACAGTTTTTATTTTTTCAACGTTATTCATTACCTGCTTCAAATACCATTTATATGTAGTTAAAAAAAATTCTGTCTGACATAACAGCAATAAACTTTGATAACGTTCACGAATACTTTTATACGCTTAGAACATTTCAACTACACTTTCAATAAACAATATTTTTTCTTCTTTTTTTTGTAAATAGATATAGAGAAAACACTATTTTCTCAAGATTTACGTCCCTATTCTGTCCCTTTCTGCAATGTAAAAATTTAAAACTTAATGAGAGTGGAATCAGTTTCAAAATCAGGTTAACAACCTATGGATGTCTAGTGATCTACTCAGCAAACTCAACAACATAATTTTAAAAAATATTTCATATTTTTCAAAATTAAACAAACATTCATATTTTAAATCCCTTCAATTTTATTGATTTTTACGTCAAATGCAGTTAACTCAAGTTTTATACATATCAGTTAATGTGTGTATTTCATAAAAAACCTATACGACATAGGAACACCATATTTAAAAATGTTCACGAAAAGAAACTTTCACAAAATCTGAAAAAGAACGTTTATTTTTTAAAAAATTTCATCGTAGAAATGTAACGAAGTGAATCCCTGCTGAACACACAAGAGTGTTTCTATCTCTTCTCCACATAGCTATGGTAGGCAATTTTCCAACTATAATGACATCATTCGAAACGCAAGATTCAGCATAATTATCTAAGCAATGTAACTAAGTTTCTGCGGGCAGGGCTCGCAGTGATGCGTCGACATGTGAGAAAATTCCCAGCAGCAGGAATGACAGCCAGTTCCATCTCAAATCCATCTTGTGCAGAGATAGCTGCGTGCCGAAACTTGGGACAATAGGAGTGGAAATACCGACACTCAGAATCGAATGCCACTCAGCAGAAGTATTAAAACATTTATGACGGATATTCCAACGGGCTTCGGTTCGTTTTGTACTGATGCTGAGCAAAATATCACCTCTCTTAAAGGTCTACGTAAGCGATGGCCTGCTAATACATGAACTTTTCCAAAGGTATATAATGTGTTACTTAACTTAAAGGTAAGTAAATGATACGTATGTACGTATATATAATGAAATACTCTGTTTTTTACGCTTAGATTAGACACTCAGGCGGGCGATAATTTGTGTTTTCTCATATGCATTACATAATACTAACTTATCGGAAACTTGGGGAAAACTCACACGTTTTAGTTAATTTGTCGACGTTATCTTTATTTACTGCATAGAAATACATTTGCAAGTAATTTTTTTATTTCATTTTATCCTTAATCCTTTGCAATGATCCATCTTCCCGGCTCTATTTCCCCGCCTTTTCTCACTATCCTTGCTTCATCTGTTATCTTCGTTAACAGGTGTAGCCCATGTGGGGTCTGGTGGTCACCCCCCCCCCCCCCGCCTCCCTGTCAGGCTTTTTGCTTTCAGACACCCGCCGCCTCTCACGCTGTTTCTTCCACAGTTTTCGGTTGTCACCCCTATATAAATCAAAGAGTTTCGATAGCCCTCACAGCTGTGGTGTGTTCCAAGCAGCAATCACACCTGATGCTCCTTGGCCTGGCGATGAACTATTAAGTAATTTGAAACATGTAGCCATCATTTTTAATTTATCGTTGAATTGAAGATTAGTTGATTACATGTACATAGTACCGACTCTGCGGAAAATAGATCGCTGATTTTCTTCTGTCTTAGCAATTCAGAAAATAGCAAGACTCTGCTGGGACATCCTTTTAGAATGTACTCCGAAGATGGTTATCTGTTAGGTTTCGAGAGTTATGGTCGTCCTTTGCATCCCGAAGGTTAAACTGACTAGAAACTACTGAAAAAGCTGATTCCGGAAGAATACGAATGTCAATGCCTGCCGAGGGAATCGATCTCTCAGACTTTAGTTTCAATAACTGGAATTCAAGCCATTCGGCCCTCATCCGGTAATATACAACGAAGAAAGATAAAACAAAGTTTGTTCTGAGCACATCATTAGTTTCAGAAGTCTAGTTGAAGTAAAGTTAAATGTTTGAAAATTTTAAGTACAAAAGATTACGACAGGATACAAAAATATTTCTAGGGTCTAGTATTCCCGCAATGCCTGAATAGGTGTTTAATGTTTTTACCTCAGCCATTTTTTTTATGTCTAATAGGGAAGCATTTGTCGTTAAACATTCACCTTTTGTTATTCACAGCTATTTTAATGGCTACTTTATTATGGAAGCACCTTATAGGTGAGCCAGCATTGCTCCCTATGAGGGGAAAACACGGAAATGACCAAGCATTATTCGGAATTTGAACCCAAGCCCACTGCGTGGCAGCTCAGAAAGCTAACTACTACACCATGTGGGCAAGACACGGAAATGACCAAGCATTATTCGGAATTTGAACCCAAGCCCACCTGCGTGGCAGCTCAGAAAGCTAACTACTACACCATGTGGGCAAGACACGGAAATGACCAAGCATTATTCGGAATTTGAAGCAAAGTCCACCTGCGTGGCAGCTCAGAATGCTAACTACTACACCATGTGGGCGGCTCTCAGCTAAAATATTAACTTTTAGAGTGAGAAAGAAATGTAGGGATTGAAAAATTACCTCGGGGAAATTCTCGTATCTGTCAGAGCCAAACTACTGATTGAGTACCAGGAGGAATCTAGCAAAATCACATCTCCGGAACAGTGCTAACAAATTAATAAACAGAAAATATGGAGTAAAGGAGAATGTATATTTTCCATTCAACTGATCAAGTAGATTAAAAAAATAAGAAATTTGGTCAAGGTTTAATCAATTTTTGACGAATTTTATATCCATTTGTTTTGTGACTTCTTCGCTGCTATAAAAATAACATTCAAAATGATCACGTGTAAATTCATGTATTCATTGGTTGCTACGATAATGAAACCTCGATCTTCCTATTTATTTTTACTTCGGAATTCTTACTGATAGAAATGTCTGACAACTGACATAGAGAACCCTTTCATTGCCCTTCATTCTGATTTTCAAAGGATTTGAAGGTCCATACATATCGAATAATTCAAGTACTTAAGCGTAAGAAAGTTCCTTGCTTAGACGTTCAGCTACAGCATCAAACTGCAATCTTGATAAGTATGATTTTAAAAAAATATATTAAATTCACTTGCCATTATCATGTTAATAATATATGAGAAGCTAGATATCTACATAATATGTTAATACAAAACTTTAGTATATTTTCAAACTGTGGAGACATTAATGCACCCTGTACTAGGAATGAACTCAAAATAATAACAGCCTCCTCGCATCGCTCGAGTAGTTCAGAGGGAACACAACTTCTTAGGAGACGCGGTTTCAGTCTCCACCGCTGACAAGATGGTTGTTACTTCTTACATAACAGAAATAAGCTGATTAATTTATACGTTAAAATTACATCAGTACTTATTTCAAATGCAGTACAAGAGAAATTAGCTAATTTATTACAATGACATTTGCAGTAAATTACTCAGGTTCTTAACTATAAGATTTCTTTCTGCCAAATTTTTAAAAGATAAGACCCGCGCGGTATTTTAACTTTAATAAAATATTTCATTACCAAATTTGTTCTTATACAACATTCTTTTCACCAAATTAAACTTTTACAAAATTAAGACTATAATTTTTATATGCTACTACTAGCTGAAATCCCGTACTTCGCTACAGAGTACATTCAAATTAAATACAACGGTTAACGTATGCAATTAATGGCAAAAATATGTATAAATATATTAATAATAAATATAATGATCAATGTATGAAATTGATGTAAAAAAACGAAAAAAATATATTTATAAAAAATAGTAAGGGATATTTTTATAGGCAAAATAATGTAGAAGAAAATATTCAAATTAAATCTAATAGAACATACTAAATAATATAGTACAGTTTGAGAAAAATTTCTTTTACTGTATGTTAATATTTTTTATTATAAAAAAATATTAACAAATGCCGCATTAGCAAGAAAAAAATAAGTTTTTGTCTATTTCGCTGTTATGCACGTGACGATAAATTAATTTAAAGTACCAGAAAAAGAAATCACGTGATCAGCATTTAGTAAATTAAATTCTAAAAACGAATCTTTAAAAATTCCCAAAAAAATCAGAAAATGGAGATAAAGATTCGAAAAATATTTCATTTTAAAGGAATTTTTATGATCTTTCTCATGATATAAATTTTATAACTCTCAAATTATTATTTTAAATACAAACTTGAAAAAAGTTACAAAAACAGCTTAAAAATTTAATTCAAAAAAATCTAAGAGGAATTTTTCAAAAATCTTTCTTAGTGAACCCCTATATTATAAGAAGAATCGCTATGCAAAATTTCAGCCCTTTAGGTCCAGCGGTTTGGTCTGTGCGTAGTCTGTCAGTCAATCAGTCAGTCAGTCAGTTACGAATGTGTTTTACATATATAAAGTTTTATGGTTGGTTGGTTGATTGGTTGATTGAGGTCACGTTTGCTACACTTGGGCTAGTTAGACCGGGACTTACTGCTTATCCGATTCCGTAAGGCTACAAACATCCATGCCAACAGTAAGACTCGAACCCACAGACTCTTAAAGTTTTATAGAAACAGAAAACATTAAACTGTCACTATTATTTTTTTCCTTTCCCCCCTCTCTCTCTCACTCTGAACGCTGAAATTGGTAACATATTTCTGCTCATTTAATGAAGAAATCAGCCTTAGTTGACTTGTTACAAAATCTGCGACAAATTTTGATACAATTTTTATTTCCTGGTGATTTTCCTGTAAAACAACACTTTTGCCCCTTCATATATCATATACATCATTGTACTTGTTCTTCAAACATGTGAGAACTATTCCCGTTAAAGGAAGAAATGATTAAGGAACTGGTCGAGGTTTTAAATTTGTGCACTGAAAAAATCCACAGTTTCAGATTAAATAAAATACCTGTTTAGAGGGGAAGTAATTCTATGTAGTGGATAAATCAATTTAGTACAACTGTCCTCTTTACCTAAAACATGTTCGAAATATGTTCGAAATATAACCTATTCTTTGTAAAGCATGTAGTAAGAAATAGGTTCTGTTAAACCTATATCAGATAGTATGAATTTTCTATTTTATTTGGTAGTAAAAGCTGTTTCAATTATCACTTTGTAGTCGAAATAGATTCTTTTAAATCTGTTTTAAGTTTGTCGCGAGAGCTATAATAGTTTTCCACGTCTGCTTTAAGAAAAAAAAGTCAGAAACATACTAGACTGTTAGAAAATCAAAATCAAAATCAAAACCTATTACAGTTAGCATACATTAGAAAAAGTCTTAATTCCAATCCGATTTAGGTTCGGATAAAAACTACATCAAATTGATATATTTGCCACCTGGAATCATTACATGTTGAAGCAGGTAGCAGTTTCAGGATGTAGTATATCTTTCGTATGATATATTATTTCAAAGTATATGAAATATACTCTTATAATACACATACAAATGCTTAAATTGTATAGGTTCTTTCAACGAAAATCCGTGCCAATAGTTATGAAAAGGATGAGAAAATTCCTTATAACTGTGAATAAATTAATTTTATTTTAAATTATCGTTTCGTGTAGTATCCGAAATTATCATACAGGCTCCTTCCCATGAAGCCGTGACAACCACTACCAGTGTATAAAATTTCGGACTGCAATACATATTTAAAAACATATTCAAACTAGTTGTTTTGATGAAGCATATGCAAACATAGTTATTTTAAACAATTCATGCTCGGAGTTTGAAGTATTGTTAGAAGTAAGAAATTTACCGCTTTGCTTTAACATTCAGATCACAGCTCGAAGTTTCTCCCCAAGAGAAAAATTTACATACAACTATGATACACTAATCGAGCTACCATTTTATTTTGGTAGGTTTCAAATTTTTTTTTTTTTGGGGGGGGGCGGCATTTTTCATTGCATGAATTTTTTTTCAATTGAAATCAAGGTATAAACTGTGAGTTTGTGAGATACATGTAAATGAAAAAAAATTATAATTTGAATTAAATAGTGCAATTTTTTTTACGATTTTATCCCCATTCGTTTATAAAACTAAATGCTTTTAAAGTCAAAATTATAACATAGTGCAATTTTGATTCCTTCAGAAATATTCAGATTTAGTATTCTTTTTTTTCATTCCTTATATCTGTATATTCTTATACATAATATTAATCTTTAGCTTATGGAACCCATTTTTCCAATTCCTTCTTTAGAACGGCCATCAAGGGGGTTATATATATATATTCCACCAAAACTTATAGAGGGGCTAAGCGCGACATGGGAAAGAGTTTCCGTGAAGAAAATAAAAATTAGTTCCAAAAGTCGCCGATAGGGGAAAATGACGCTCTTGTTTTCGGCGCACCCGAGAATTTACATAAAAGGCAAGCAAAACATCAAAATACAAATTCATGACTACGTAGTCGACATCAGCGCCAGTATTTTGGACTATAAAGTGCGGAATCTGTTACTCCTTCGCTTTACAGAAGAGAAGGTCATCAGTCGCTTTTTCCCACTTGCTTGGCCACCTCGCTCCCCGGACCTAATCCATGTGACATTTTCCTGTGGGGTTATTTAAAGTCTAAGGTGTATCTTAGTGGAGTCTCGAAGTTGAAGACCTTAAAGGACAACACATCCCGGACTTTGATGAACATTCCTGGTGACATGTTACGCTTGGCCGTTGAGAACGTAGTGTTCAAGATGCAGTGTGTTGTCCTCCAGGACTGTGGTCACATTGAAGGAGGTAGAAGTGAATTTGCTGCATAAAGTGGTGTTGCAGTGAAATTTATTTGTTATTTTTTTGTCTGCTTACAACTTTTTCGGTATTCATCCCTTATATTTATAGCTCAAAATACTGGCGCTGCTGTCGACTACATTGTCCTGAATTTGTATTTTGATGTTTTACTTGCCTTTTATGCAAATTCTCGGGTGCGACAACAAGAGCGCCATATTTTCCCCTATCGGCGACTTTTGGAACTATTTTTTTTTTCTCATGGAGACTCTTTTCCCATGTCGTCCTTAGCCCCTCTATCAATTTTGGTGGAATTCCGGCTGATAGATCGCTCTACGAATGGCTCTGAGTAGCGTCAGTTTAAAAACAAATTCCCCTGTACATTTTTAGGCCCGTATTCTTTGGATACATGCTATCCCACCCCTTAAGGAAAATGTTAAGTGAAACATAAAATCAGAACGAAATTGCAAAATCTCACATACAATCTCCCCTGTTCTTTTATCTTAAATTAATTCCATGTTATCAAAAATCCTAACCGTCTTTTAATTAGAAAGTCCTATATAACTCTTTCGAAATTAAGAGTTTAGCTTTATAATTAAATTACTGAATAAAGTAGCTAACTGTCTAGTTTGAAAAAGAATAGCAAACTCATATAGACATGATTATTTTAGTCATTAATAAGGTCAGTAAATTACATCAAGTATTTATTATAATATCATTACTAATTAAAATAACTAAAACAGTATGAAACCTCTGACATTTATTTATTTTTTCATTTCTTTGGATGTTAATTTATGATACTGAGTGGTATTAAAAACTCTGTGGATTTATGGCAGATGTTGCTATGTCCAAAAAATTCAATTTTATGTTTTAAGTTGATATGGCACGCTAAAATTTGGCTCTTTAATGCGGCAAAAGCTGGAAGCGGAATTATGAAAAATACTAAATTATTCGTAATTTGACAAAAGTTGATGCGTTCTTTTTTTTTCTCAACCCACCCCAAAATTTCAGTCCCTAAGTGAAAAAAATTATTTTCATTGAAGACCAGCCATATGCTTGAGGTTGAATATAAGTATAAACTAAAGAATATTTGGATTGATAAACGTAATTGAGCGATTTTATATGTCACAACAAAAGTTGTTTTTTTTTTAATTTGCTGAAAACGTGAAAAAATGACATATCAACATCTGCCATAACTCCACAGAGCTGTATAACCATACAGAAAACACAGATGTAATCAGGGCCCAATTTAGAAAATTCTTGACTATAGGCCCAACTCAGGATGGGGGCCCCCTAACACTGATTTGGGCGTAAAATTTCCAAAATTTACACACAAAAAAATAAACATGAATCATTGTGAAAGTACCAATTTACCAAGAATTGGCTATTTGAAGCATAGAAGCCTAGAACATTATCAAATAACAAAAAGCAATACAACATATTAATTTCTGCATTAAAACACCAATACAAGCAACCAGAGAAACTTATTCATCCCTTATATATACTATAACATACGTATGATGAACTATACATATGATGAACCAATCAATCAATCAAATTTGAAAGGATATATAAAAAAAACTCCTATTAAAAAGGTAAAATTTAAAAAAAATTTAATTGGGAATTTTTTCTTTTTTTTTCCTTTTAAAATTTAAATTTTTTGGGGGCCCCCAGAATTCGGAGGCCACTAGGCCCCGGCTTATCGGGACTAATGGAAAATCAGGGCCTGAATGTAATGTTTCCATGAATAATACTTGATAGACTTGAAATGTAAACATTGTGAGGAAAGGAATTCGAAAATTGCGAATTCTTCAAACAGGGGGAATACTTCAATTGAATAAATGTCAAAGTCGGGTTTAGCAGACCCATGTTTGAATACCTGTCCCGGCGGACGGCCGTTTGAGTGGCGTCCAAAGGGGACCGTAGGAAAAAATTATTACGGAAATTAAAGAAAATAATGGTAAATATTCTCAGTGGAAAAATTTGCTGCCTTTGAAATAATATGAAGTTTTACAAGCAACCATCTAGAAGCCTTAGCCTTAAATAAGAAAGCGAGATAAGTGAGATATCCTCAAATCATCGGGATATTTCAGTTAAAAGGATACCCCTATCGATATTAGAAAAGCTGAGTTACAGCCCTGTTTCTGGAAAAATGTTATTAGATCCTATTATGCATGTAAAAATAGGTCTCGTTTCGTTTAATTACAGTGCTTACATTGGCATTATCATAACGCCCATTCATCTGGAGTAATAGCGTGATGATTGATATTTGAAAAAATAATAAATGATTAAACATTTCATATAATTACTCTTGAAGATAATTCTTCAGAGATTTATACGCTTTTATGATCTTCCCATTGAGTTATTGTTAGTCAACTATTCACATATGTTTCGTGTGAATGCGCATGTGTCTATCATATACTAACATGACCGTCACGGATCCATATTTACGCTTGTTATGTATGCTTCAGCATAAAGCTCCTTGTTATCACACGACAGAAACAACAATACTAAGCTCTTTCTTTCATATATAAATGAACTTTATGCAGAAAATTCCTTAACGATGATAAAACCGGTATACGACTGGCATGTAAATGTGTTAAAGATGTATATCTGATGCATTCATATCTACTTCCATCTCGATAATATTTATTATTTAATGTCAAGTTCCAACAGATGATTCAACTTTTTACATGTTCTAGCGGGAATATGGATACCCAGTAAAAGAATTTAAGAGAAATAATTATTTGTAACAAACAGAAGGTGATCTGGGGAACAGGATCTGAAGTTGATAAAGATTATAGTAAGATCTGATGATTTCATTTGCAGCCCGCCTATCTATCAAGAGTTTAGAGTTAAAGTCCTTCGTCAGCCTAGTTGTTTAAAGGTTAAAAAATTGTGAGTAACAACGTGATAGAATAGTTTTTTTTTTTTTCCCGAGAGGGCTTAAGTAGGGTCCATTCGGGGAAAAAGTGTACCGTATTACATAACAATATGCATCACGTTACCTGCAAGGATCAAATCCTGTGTGCTTGAAATTGTGGTTCCCAGTATTCAGAGTAGTCTTTCCTCTGCTCCTACAGAAGATCGTTCGCACTTTATGAAAACGATTTTGATAGTTAAGTTTTATGTATAGATGCCGTATTTTATACGGGGATTTGCTTCTATCAGATAACCATGGTTCTTGACTATCAGATAGAAGCAAATCATCGGAAATCTCAATAATATTTATTATAGCCCTAGCTCGAATTTTCCATGAAAGTAAATTTTTGCCTAGTACTATTATGTCAGTTTTGCCTCATTCCTCTTAGACCATTTTCCAAAGTCCGTTCGGTGTTCTTAGATGCCGTTTTCCCAAGGCTCGTATTAAAAAACCGAAATCGTAAAAGTCCATGGGAGAAGAGTCGGGTAATTTTACAGGTATTTCATTAAATGGGATGCATTTTATTCCTGTTTCTAATTATTTCTTTGCTAAATAAGCGACAGTTGATTTAGACGTATGACTAGAGACTTTGTCCATATGAAGCTCAACTTTATCAATGTCCTTTCCATATAAAGCTGGAATTTCTTCTTCAAATCTTGGTTCTAAAATATTCTGCTGATAGTAGTGTGAATTAATTTTGGCTTTACTTGAGACTTATTTTATTTTTAATTTGCCGTTGTAACAAAATCCTGCTACTATCATGAACTCCATGGAGAACTTTTCTGTACACTGACGTAGCCATTTCGTACGGTCATTCCCGTCAGTTGAGCAATAGAAAATTGATCTTTTTTTATTACAGTCACTTAAATATACCCATGCCTCATCGAGTGTTACCACAAATTTTTATTTTTCAGCAGCTAAGTGTTTTTTATATAATTTTCTACAATTTGTTTTCCTTTCAGCAATATGCTTTGGCAATTCCTGTCAGCATTCCTTTCCTTCCTTTGGTTTTCCTTTCAGCTATATGCTTTGGCAGATGAACTTTAGGTTTAAACATCTTTTTTAACTTCAAATCTTTATGAATGATTTTACTTACAATGTCAGAAGATATTTCTAGTTTCGATGCAATGGATCTTTGAGTCGGCGTATTTTCTTTTAGGATCAGAGACTTCACTTTCTTGATATTTACCTGTGTTCAAACAGTCTTAGGATGAGTTTTAGTGGTCATGTTTTCATTTTTACTTTCAGTTAGACGTTTTTTCCTTTCAAATTTAATATATTATAAATACCTATTTTTTAAATGCCATAACCACAATTTTTACACCGCTTTATAATTTGTTGATAAGAATATTTCTCCCAACAAAGTGCAGTCACGTAACCTTCGAGCCATCTATCAATTTTAGGATCCATTTTCAAAATAAATCCTTTATTTTACATTCCAATCAAAGTAAAACAATAGCAGACGATTATTCTGAAGTTGCCAAATTTTTATCTCAAAAGCAAACGCCAAAAACAAATTACAAAATCGTTTCCATAAAGTGCGAACGACCTTCTGTATTACGGTTCTTTCTTTTTACTACGCAACGTCTTATCATTACTGTATTTATTCTAACTCTCTCTTTTGTCCATCTGTTTTCTGCAATACACATTACCTGCGCCAAGGACTACCCCACAAGTTTATCTTTCCTCGTCAATACCTGCAAAGCTTATTTCCACATCGTAACGTATCGGTGAGCCATGAGGCATTATAAAACATTTGCAAGGATAATAATTGGAGCTGTTTACAAAAAAAATGCTGTTACAAAAAAATGCCGTCTAATGTCACACGGTTTTAACTTTACTCATCAACGCACACACCAGTCGTTGTTGGCTGCTGTATACTAACCCTATTGGATTGTCTCACCTCAGTGTTAACCTATGGAAAAAATTTGTCCAAGGATTGCCAACTCAAAGATTTTTTACATTGTACTCCATGATAGAGAAAGAATTTTTACACCTTGATGCATTTTTCGCCATTTTTAAATGCAAATAATATTTTAAAATTTAAATTATTAGGGAAAAAATCTGGTATAGTGTATTTTAAACGCTCATGAATTCCTCTGGTGGGTGAAATTTATAAAATGAATCCTGCTGCAAGGTACAGAAAAGTTCAGGCTATCTTAAAATACCATTCTTATTTCATTAAATAGCTGTAAATAGAAGACAAATTTTGCCCATAAGTTAACATTGAAGTGAGCGAATCATATAGGGTAGCACACAGCAGGCTTAAGAGTAATGCAAATATGACTCATTTGAACAATAGTTATTGGCATGAAAACAAAGTCACTGTCAGATATAAACCCGATTTCTAGCGAAATTTTGAGCAGAAAATATAACCCGAACTGTTTATTTTCAATATATGGTTATGTATCACATTTAGAGGTTTCCCGCTTAAACGCCATAGAAAGAAATAAAGTTCGTACGCATCCACACTCCTAACCATAAATGCAGAAGTAAAAAAAAATTCGAATTCATCTTATTTCGAGATATGCGTGTCCCATACCAAAAAATATCCATTAGACGATTAAAAGAGCTTTTTAAAGGACAAAAAGGGTTCAATTTCGAACAAAACTTTCCTAAATTTAATTTTAAAATGCCTGTATATGTTCTATTATCTCGGCGTAGTTTATCGATTTTGCTATGATTTATGCCTCTTCCGTAGCTACTTTACGTTTTTCAGATGTTAGTGCCATAAACAAAAAGTGCTTGATACGCATTTCAAGTTGTAATCACCTTTTTTCTAATTTCCCGTCTCATATCTTTCATGCTGAATAATTTATCTATAATCACCCTTTAAACACGTTCTTATGTGCTGTACGTGAATATATACTACGCATATCCATATAATGTATATGCACTTACACGCGTAATCAAGTATAAGAAGGCACTTTTAAAATTTAAACAGCCACGTTTCAGCACCTCTCAATCTTCTGTTATTAACCTTGTCAGAAGCAGCATTTGAGGGCTTTAAAGTTAGCTTAATAAATGCCGATTCACCCAACCCAAATAAATGATTTTCTGGGTAAAGCGGGCCGCTGCATTAACACACAACAACTTCATTTACTTGAGAAATTATTTTATCCAAGCAGGTGGCTTTGCTCGGAATTTGGAAAGGATTGAGCTCTCTCTACCTCATGTGAAATTGCTTCTAATCCCTCATTTTTTAAGGTCTGACGTCAGAAAGTGAGTGGGAATTAGCTTATTTCACATGTGGTGGTTTGACGAAGTACCATCGGATCGTTCGGAGAGAATCTCCCTACAAAATACACGGCACATTCTTTAAGGAATACGATTAAGATGAATAGTGAACGTTCAAACGATTTATCAACAATTTAATAGGCTTGTATTATATATGAATATATGAAATAATAAATCTGTCTCCGTTATAAAGAAGGGGATAAACTCTTTAATACAACTTGTAGATTCCTCTGAATAAACCTGGTAGGTAATAACACATGTATGGATAGAACTTTTATTTTAATACGATCTTAATTTAAATCATTGACTAGAATTTTTTAAATATATATATATATATATATAGATTGATAGATAGATAGAAAGATAAATAGATAGATATAGATATATATAGATAATATATATATATATATATATATATATATATATATATATATATATATATATATATATTCATATGCATATACATATACATATATATATACATATATATTATATATATATATATATATATATATATATATATATATATATATATGTATATGTATATGTATGTATACGGCAGAACTCGTCTTTGAGTGTACCATTACTGTGTTTAATAAAAGTTTAAAAAGAACAATTAAATTTATTGAATTTCTAAATAATTATCCTTTTAGTAAATTTCAAATAACAATCAAAGTATAAAATATATTAAACATGGATTTGATTTATTTCTTTATTACTGTTTATAAAAAAAAATATCGATTTATTCATATAAGAACACTGTACAAATTTATGAATAAAAGGCTTCCAGTACCATGTCAAGTAACAAGTTATTATTAAAACTTTGTGAATATTGACAGTTAAAACTTTTAGAAAATAGTATTAAATTTCTTATCTTTGATTCTACTATCACAGAGAGGAAAAGAAAGAACTGTTTTTGAGTTTCAATTAAGTCGAGTTATTTCAAAATTCATATGTCCGCATTAGTTGCCATTTATATGTCACAGCATTAATTTTCTGCTTTAATTCAACATTGTTCCCCCTATAAACTTATAAAAAATATTTCTTGAAAATTATTTTTTTTCGGAGAATAGTTATTTATAAAATTTCAATGAATTTTGGAAAGATTAAATTACACGTACATTAAAAAAATACTTATTTTTGTCTGGTTTCCGTTTATGAAAAATTCTACAATGAAAAAAAGGGAATTATGAAACACAGCAGAAAATTTTGGTCTATGGGTGAAAGCCGATCCTTTTTATTGGAACCATTAAGATGCTGTCCCTTGAAAACAAACTTAACAGTTCACCAAAACAGTTTAATTTTAGTTTTTATATCCTCTTTTATGCAGTGAATAATTTTTACAGAGTTAGAAACTGGACTGTCGCTGTTAGACTCTTGATGTTTGGGGTTTCGCGTATTCTTGTACCAAGACCAAATCTTTTATTTGAGGTACCATGATAAATTAAAATCCATAATCATTATTTTAAAGGTAATCACTTATACTTAAAGATATACATTTAAAGTTATTCTTCATACCATCAATAAGAAGAACATCAACCTCGAGGTTTGGGGATCAGAATTTGATCCTCGCCGTTGCTAAGAGTCGGTAGAATAATTTTTTAGGTATTGCTTGATTTATAGAAGTATATCTAATTTAAAGATATACATTTAATTTTAAGATATATATTTGATTTATAGATACACGTTTAGATTAAAGATATTATAATTAAATTATAATTTAAATGTTTCCATTTACATGGATATATTTTTAAAGATAAACATTGATTCTGCTTGAAGTCGCTTCCCCGAAGCATTGAACATACACACACCTTATGCATTTGTAAATAATCCCAAGAAAAGTGGACGTGTTCTCACGTTTGTAAGCAATTCTGTTAAATAAACGAGCGTATCCCGTGATCTAATATTTGCAATAAAATTTGGCGTAGACACTACAAAAAGCACTATAGTTCTGGAAACGTAACTTGAACCAAAACTTGTCGGCAATTAATTTGCTTATACCAACCAGTTGATAGACATTGCTTGTTATAAATGTAGTCTTCTGTCACTTTGTGTTTAACGCAGTCGTCAATTTGCAAATAAAGGGAAAAGCGAAATCTGATGCTATATCTTGCTGTTGAAAACTCAAATGGCAAGACATAAGTTCGGATTGCGGGTACTCAATAATGTCCTCTAAAAAACGACGGAAGACAACACCTATGTGGCAGAGTGCTCAAGAATTGGCCATGAAATAGTCTATAGTTAGAAAGATCTTCAGATGAAATGAGGGAATAGGATTCATACTACGTGGATTCGGCAACGTTAAACCGCCTAGGACTGCTGTCAAAGGACATCAAATTTTTAAAGATTCATGCAGATGGTGTCTTTCTTTAGCACCTGGTATGTTCTTAGAAGTAGCAGTACTTAGAAGCTAAAATATCGTCGCGTTGATATCGGTAGAATAGACGAGGCATCCAAATAACAGAAACGCAGAGCTCTTTATTTAGCATTCCAACAGTTGGTTGACAAGACGGGAACTGCCCAGCAAACTGAGTTACTCGCTCTTTTATACATTAAGAGAATGTTCTAGATGTAAACTAAAGAATATTCAAGAAACTTCAATAATTAACAGAACAAAGGAAATTAAAGTTAAAATTGCCAGCAGCACTCGTGCGGGGATTTGAACAGGGAACCTCTCGCTCCGCAGTACAATGCGATAACCACTCAGCCACGAAGTCCTTGAAGGAAAAAGCCTTATAAGAGTCAATATACTGCTTGAAAGATACAATATGGCACAGATTGCCTGTTATACATATCAACTGTATCAACCATATGTGTCAACGTATCGACCATCCAAGTGTTTTCGGCAATATTTGACGGAGAATAATCGACCGGAAAAAAAGAAGGACACGACAAAAATTCTGTGAAAATAAATCCGCGGTTAATCCTGTTAAAATCCGCTTAAGGGGTCTCTACCAGGTAAATCCTCGAGAGCAACTGTGACAGTGTTTGCATCGGTTTTTATTGTTAACCATAGCTCAAGGAGTACTTTCTATAATAAACTGGCTTCATTATATGTATTAGAGTGATTTTCTATAACAACCACTTAAGGGGTGTGTAAAAGTGTTATCTTGGGTATTGTAGCTTTGGACTATATCGCTACAACAACTTTCTGCGGTAACAGTACAGTGCAAAAGGGGTATTTTTAAAAACAACTCTGTTGTTGCAACAAATCCAACAAATTCATTTCAAAAGTCTGTTGGCCAGAAGCAAGGCTTGTACACATGTATCTCCAGATCTGGAGATTGATATTCTACTTATCGAACTACCGCGGTGCTGAGAAGAGTACTCAAATGAAATACCAAAGTAATTACGTCTCTAATATTAAAGAGTATACTTAGTAAAATATGCTGCATAATTTTACGATATCTTTCACAGCCCAAAAAAACATTATCTGTATTGCAGCAAACCATTACGGATTTAAAAAAATGCCAAATAAGGTTTCAATCCTTAGATACGAGGTAAGTAATACAGTAACATGAGAAAATACAAAGCAAAATATTTTAAATAAATATCGTATTAAAAATTCTATTCATTGTATAATCTACATTGATTCTTGTCCCACAAACATCTATTTTTTTTGTTCCTAGATAAATGCTTTTGGCAATGGACTTGTACATAGAACATTCAATATCAAGATAGCTGCCTAACATGCACTTAAACGTCGAGCGTTTCAGAAAAGTAATGTACTCAAGAAGATCACAAAAATAATTCATAAAGATAAAGCTTGCAACAACATGAATCATTCAGTATAATGAGACAATGATGGATTATTTTTGACATATCTAGTGTATCGTGGAAAGAGTGCTAGGCAATATAAAATCGTATGTCACACATTAAAATATTAGTCAAGGAAACTATTGGTGCTATTTTGAGAAAGTGTGAAAATATCACAATTTTAGAAACTGGTAGTTGTCATATTTTCTATTATTGCGAGATATGTCAAAATTGTTAATGATGTATTTAGTAAAAAGAAACCTTAAAATATCTTGGCAATATTTTTTGAAAACTTTCCATCCTTAAGAATAAATCACAGTATGGAGTTTCTGCTTATAATGTAAAATTTCCATACATTAGAGTGTCTAATTAGCTATTCAAACATTTTTATCAAAAAATATACATATTCCTGAACATTATATTATCATTAATCAAATAACTTACGATTAGTAAGAAGTGTAGATGACTTCTAATGTACATGAAGTGGATATTGATGTTCAAGGCAAGAATAAAATGATGAAAAAAAGAAAAGTCACCCTAGAGACTTTTAAATTGATTTTCATGACATGCAGATGGTTAATTTAAAAAATGCCTTTTAAAATATGTTTATTCATCCATAATTTGCATATTTAATCTTTAAGAAGATATACAAATTAGGGAAGGAATTTTAGAAGACACGTGAATCTCCTACTATTTTGAAAGATTTCACATTATTCAAAATGTCACACAAAATTTATAGATAGCAGAATGCATACTAACGAATAAAGCCTAAAAAATGAAAAAAGGATTTTTTTTCAAAAATTTTCCTGAAAGTTGGATGCTTATTATATATGTAATGAACAACCATGTTTGCATGTTTAACTCAGTATCATGACAAAACCTAAGAAATCACTTCAGAGCCAAATTTTTTATACTTCTCTTAAGCATTTTAAAACACTTCAGAAGAAAACGTCTCTTGAATCCAAATGTTATATAATATTATTCTCTGCAGTTGTTTTATTTTAATGAAAATATGGTTAAACTTGAAGATTTAGTTAGGAATTAGCTTTGTCTATTTTTCCAATGTGTTAAAATAGCAAATCCCAATTCAGATGAATGGAAATGCTAAAACTATATAACATTACATAAAAAATTTCATCACATGTAAAAAACAAATTTTCATGTGCATTTCTCAACATATAGAAGCAAAATAATTATCATATATCATCAATAGCCCACCAGTTCTTCAACAACAGATTTATAAATCATTCCCATCAGTGCTTCATCACAATTCCTGCCACTCCTAAGCGAAACAGTTTTCGACCCTTGTTTATTTTGTGTTCTCTATGGTTAAAATTATGCATCAGAAACTTGCTTTAGTCAATAGTTCAACTTGTTCTGAAAAATTTCCTGATAGTTCCAAATTTCAATTTTGTCTAATTTTCTGATCCCGTGACTTTAAAATAACATCAGATTGACGTGTTTTAAAAACATTGCTATGAAATACTTTTATTATTAAAGGAAAAATACCTCGATGTTCGTCTTGAAGCAGAAAATGTGGCTCGAAATCTGTTCAAGATTGAAATGACCGAGGTATCAAAAAAGTTGGGTAGTTAAATTTTAAATGCCAACAATAAATGCTTCAACGACCAGCAACTGACTTAAAAAGTTTGTGTAAAATAATCTTTAGGTGCACAAATTAAGAATAGCACATTGAAGATAGAAGGATGGGGGAAATTGTCTGCCTAAACGTAAGCTACTTGTTTTAATATCAGATTTGAAATCTGGTTGCATTTAGATGACGAAGGTCATAATAGGAGATTGGATGAATGGAAAAAATATAGTGGTCAGATAGTCACGTTTAACTATGTTTAGTATTGGCGTTATGCATATTTTCCGATTCAAAGGACCTCACAAAAAATGGTGGACCAATGTTGTTTTTCAAACATGGTTCAAGGTTTTGATGTCCGGGTTGTAATGTGAGACATGATATATAAAAACGGAGTTGTTTCATTGATGCATGTGTGTAGTAAACTGAAGTCCATAGGAATGAAGAATTTTTATATTGACGCTATTAAAGTTCCCAAACAGATTATGACTATTTATACACCATTTATAGACTCAATATGAGGACAATAATAGCTTTGTGCTGTATGGAATTTAATATTATAGTGCTATATGGAATATACAAGAATGATGTTAGATTACAAAATCTCTCAATATCTTCCCTAGTTCACTAAGTCTTTGAATCCAAAATAATACTTTTTGGGGGATATGTTAGAGAAATAATTCAATAGTCATGTATTTAGTTTGCGTCTGCTAATGAAGAATCAAATGGGAAACGCCTAGTCGTCATAGTTATAAAGCCAAAAATTGACTCTGTACGTTATTCGATAATGGTCTCTAACTTCATGAAGGGGTAAAAAATGGTGTAATCCTCATACGATTACAGTGATTATTTACTTTTTAATTTCGAATTCTTAATCTTGTACTGCATTTGATTGTATATGACGAAGTAAATGAACCATCAACCAAAGCAGACTTAATCGCTGCCAACGATAACATCAAGCTTTCGCAGTCAGCTGCCGGTATATTATTTGTATCATTTCATCAAACTGACGTTTTATAAACTCATTAAATGGATTTCCAGTACGCTATTACATGACTCTTATTGTAAAGTTTCTCTAAAACTATTAATTCACACATTGGATGACATTTATTAATACACGTTCTTTTCTGAAATTTATACGATAATTCAATACTTTCTATGAACGATTACTCAAAAAATAAACCACCTCATATAAAACATCGGGATTACCCAAGTTCCAATAGATGAAAAGTAAAAGAAATTACAATATATATATATACTTTAAGAAATCCCTCTCTCAAAAACTATACTGGTAAAAACAGTTTTTAGAATCCCATGATTACTTGAAAAATAAATCAAGTATTACCGTCTAATACTCTCAAATATATCATTTTTAGACAAAAAATTTCTAAGAAAAATAATGCCAAATCATTTTTAAATTCTTCACCACTTTTTTGCCAATTGAAAATATTTTAATTCAAATGCCATATTTGAAAATCCCATAAGTTTGGATATAGACTTCTTGTAAATATAAAATAAGAGTTTGTACAATACATTAAAATAGGGATTTATCGAATTTTAACATGCAGGAATTCTCACATGAATTTATAAATATTACTACTTAAATAAGCTGACATTTCTTTAAAGATAAAACAAGTTATTTATATTCAATAAGGCAAGTGTTACTTGTTAGACTGTAGAAGAAAGGATACAGTCCTGTTTTAGCTTTTGTGTTTTCTTTAATATTACGTCTTTTCAAACGATCAGAAATTTATATGTAATCTCTTTCTAAGGGTATCATGGAGAGTATGTTGTTATAGGGATTTTATAAATGTGATTTTAAAATCCATATCTAGAAAAGTCATTTTCAAGTGATACATTCTAGGAAAGGAGGCCTTTCATATAGTCCATTATGTGAAAAAGGGCATTGTATTTGAGTGACGTTTTAAGTAAGGGATGTATAACAGTATAAAATAAGCTTTACAAGTCATGCATGATGTATTCAAAAGCCTCGTCTATTTGACTTCTAATCAATGTTATGTAAAAAAAAGTCTTTAAGATTTTAAATATTAGATGAAGAAGTTTTCCTATAAAATACCTATCAAAATTACTGGAATATTACCAAAATTATCAAAATACTGTTAGATATTTTTTTCACTTTTTGCTTTCCCTGCAGGGCGGGGTCAATGCCCTTTTCGTCAACAATTTTCTCTCGAGAGCATGGTTAATTACAGAATAAATTCAGTTACAAGTGAAATTGCAGAGCAGTTCGTCATATGGAATTGTATTACCTCCAAATTTACTCAGTGGTCGTGTAATGCTGAGAAGCCTATGATAAAGGTTAAATTTAAGTTCCGGAATCCTGTTGAAAACCGTGAAGATGCAAGATTTGTGCATTATTTAAAAAAGCCCGAGAAGGCATATATCTTCTAAATTTTTTAGTTAATTACATTATAACTCATTTTAATTAATACTCCTGTCAAAACTTTTACAATCTCTAATCCTATTTGACAGATATGACTTTTTTTTTTTTTAAATGGTAAAAATAAACTATTTTCATAGTTATCTAACGTAATCTAAGGGGAAACTGAAGCAAATAAACGTTTTTTTTAATCTTCAAATTTATGTAGGGGAACTTTTTCTAAATACTTTATATGTAAAACATGATTCATTTATTATTTCCCAATAACACACTGTGCAGATAAAAAAAAATTTTCATTTCTCTGTCTTTGGGATGGTTACACAGCGGAAATGCAACTAAAATTGTTTTAACTGTAACATAATATATGGATAAAAAATAGTCGAGGATTTTCTGCTAGTTTTTTCAGCATTTTTAAACATCTCTCAAAAATCATGCTATTTTATTCTATCCAAAATACTTCGGTTAAAAATATAAATGATTATATTTACCCGGTGTTTTCAGACTTACACCTCACTCGATTGTTTCTATAAATAGATGCATTTAGAGAATCGAAAGAAAACTAGAGTAAGTACATATATGAATGAGTTAATTTAGCTCTCCGCATAAGTGAATCTATTTTCTTCCATGGTATTGTTTTTTTATCGATTTAAAACGAATTTTTATTAAATGTCCAGAAAATACCTATGGAATCTCTTTTTCAATAGTGAAGGGAATATAGTTTGAAAGAGGGAAGAAAGAATTTGATACTGTGCAACAAAAAACATAAGTTTTTTTTCCTTCTTTTTTTCTTGGAGGGTAAATTTTACATTTTCATAAATAGTTGAATGATTTCGAATGGCGTTCGAATGGGAATAGCAGTAAAGCTATTTAGTTCAAAATGTCTGGAACACACAACTGTTTATCGGCATTTCATGTTTTTCACTGTAACTTATTACGAATTTTGTCTATTTTTACGACAAACAAAAATACTAATTAAATATTTTTGTACCTCTTTGGTACCTGTATATATAAGTCCAAAGTAAGAGAATGTCCAGGCTGCACAAATTTCAGATTTTAGCCATTTTTCTTCAGACACCACGATTTAATTCTTAAAATTTTGTTGAATTTTTTCAGGAACTTTAAAAACAACCTTACTGAGATTAGAATCGGTTGGGTATGCAAAGGATAAATCCATAAGATTCAAAGCTTGCTAAGCCTTCCAAAATGTCAATGCAGGAAAAATAAACCATCCAAAATCGACACGGAAGGAGAAAAAGCCTGTGTAATTGACGCAATGAGGCCCATTTTCATGAACTTTTTTGATCAAGTTATTTCAACATACAAAATACCTTTAAGGAGAACTAAAATCAATAAAAATCTTCTAGCGTTTTAATCCAAAGACATTACGAAATATTACGCTTTAGAATCACTTCAAAAATTAAACTTTCTTTTATGAAGTGGAAAGGAGGTAAATACTAGTTTTTGCGTGTCAAATACTCCCTTTCAAGTCTACGTTATATGAGCTTTAGACAGTTCTCTGCAAATGTCAGCAAGCAGGGTAGTAATGAACAATATTTACCGCATTTACTGCATTCCTACAAAATAACGAAACACTCTCTGGTATGTTTAGCCAAGGACATAATTCTCAGTTACTCTTAAGGCTTAGATAGGTTGGCACTCATTTAAGGGTATATTCTGACCCTTATTCAAATGGGTAGTGTCACAACCAATGAAGCCTACCATAGACTTCAATGCTATTCTTTCAAATGAAACGAGAAAATTCCTAATAGATTGTCTAAAGTAATTTTATTTTATCTCACGTTACAGCAGTATTTGTTTGCTATAAAAGGTCAAGAAGCGAGAGTAAAACAAATCCTTGATTGAGAAAACAACTTTTTATAAAGACTAGAAATAAAAATTTATAATTATAAAAAATAATATATTAATAATATATTAATAATATATTAATATTTATTAAAATAATATATTAATATAAATTATTATAAATAATAATTATTATTATTATAAATTATATTACTATAAATAATATATAATAATATATAATAATAATATTATTTATAATATATTATTATAAATAATATTATTATTATAAATAATATATTAATAATTATTAATAAAAATTAATAATTTTTTTTTATTAATGTTAATTTAATAAAAAAATTATATTCACCACTACAGAGAGGAACACAGATTTTAGATTGGACACTCTTAGGCTAGATTTTAAATGCATCGTATTTAAAATCTGGCCTAAAACACACTTGCTTTAGCTCAGTACTGCCTTGCCAAATGTGGTCAGCTCTATAGCACCAGGAGCAACTTCGTCAACACGATGACTATCTTGAACTCTCCAGAACATCTTTTATTCTCTGCCGATATTCTTCTTTAATTTACGCAATCATTCCTTAATTTTACTACTATTCTGTGCCTGGGCTTCCTCGTCACGCTTTTGGAACACACGAGGTTTTGCGAAAGGCGTGCAACTGGATGGTTGATTGGGTGGTTGAATGCACTACAATCAATTTTTGCTACACAAAGGCTATAAGACCCGGACCTACAGTTCAAAGTCTATTCCTAACGGCTACAAGCATACACACCCATAATGGAACTCGGACCTACAGGCTCTGAACCGAATCCCAGCGTCCTAACCATTTTGTTATAACCCGGCCGCTTGCAACAGGAAAGACAACTTGAAAACCAAGAAAAGACTCCCTTCCTGAAGTTGGGTGCAGAGCATTTGTGTGTCTATCTCAGAATATTCCCTTTAAACCAACCTGATGTACCGAAATAGTTAAGCGTATTAAGTTAATAATGCAAGATGAACATCTAAAACTTCTGCACACTAAGCATCGCTCATCTTTTCCCTTGCGCTTATCCTGGTGTTACTGTCAGTCACATTGTGTAGTGGTTAGTGCCTCGAGCATCCACAAAGTGGGCTCCAACTCGAATTCCGGATAAGACATGTTCCTGAGTCGTCCTTTCGAAGGGAGCAGTGTTGGTTCACCTGTTTGGGGCTCCCATGATGAAGTAGCCAACACATTTACGGTGTGGATGAAGTCTTCTGAACAAAGCACCTTCCGCGTGCGAAAAAAAAACTCTTGTATTACTATCCAGGTTTAATGAATGAAATTCCTCAAAAAAGGTGAGTATTACTCCATTACTCCATGCAGCAGTACTCCATTGAGCAGTACTCCATTTAAGATGAAGGTCCTGTTATGTTCATTCATATGTGTAATACACACACACACACACACACACACACACACACACACATATATATATATATATATATATATATATATATATGTGTGTGTGTGTGTGTGTATATATATATATATGTATATATTTATTTATATATATATATATATATATATATATATATATATATATATATACACGCGCACACACACACACATATATATATATATATATATATATATATATATATATATATATATATATATATATATATATATATATATATATATATATATATAAGGTAAGGAGATTAATTAAATATCATTGTGTTTTCCGTGCTTACGATGAGCCAGTCGTATATGTGCTTAAGTTTTAGTGGGACACATTGATTCGATAGTTTATTCTCTTCCTAATCTCAGGGGTTTCTTTCTACTTGTTTCATTAGGTGGGGAAATAAAACTTAAACAAAACTTGGTTAGTCTTATAAAAACCTAGGCAGTGTCTCACAATCTCCCTTATTAGTCCTGTATATACAAGAAATTCGATTACCAGATAGCCCTTTTAGAACCGTACTCAATATGTTAAAAGTTCCCGTGCCAGCAGATAGAATGTTTTCTCAATATTCTTCAAAATTTAATGAGCAGAAATATTTAACTTGTGATTCATTACATTGAATGTATATTCTTAATTTTCTTCTAGAGAACTAAAATTTGCTTGCAAATCGAGTCAAAACTAAAATAAATCAAAAATGACAAAATATTCAATTTAATTGGACGCTAAAATCACAAAAGAATGCATTATTTATACTTTTATTTTGAGCAAAAAAGGAATGAAAGAAGAAAACAAATCCATTAAATCGCAATGGATTTTCAAAAGCTTCAAATAAAACATTTTATTTTTAACAATTTTGAAAACGTATTACAAATAGAGAAATTATTTTCTTCACTGCTCTTAAAATGCATGACTTTACGCACCCATATGCAAAAGAGTATGTTAATACACAAAATGCATTTCTCAATTCATGAAAAGGAAACTGGGAAAGGTGATTAACGTCTTTGTAGTCATCTCCTTACAAAATTTTAAATACAAGGAAAAACCATCTCTTAAAGTCACAACTCTTTTGACTGTGCTTCAGAAATTTGTGTTTAAAAGTGCAATAATTATTTTAAAAAAAGGAAGGTTAAATATAAAGCGAGATATTTGAAAAATTACACTTTAATCGGATGTTTATTAAATCATAGAAAAATTTCTCTAGTATGTTCATTTAAAACCTGTACCGTCAAAACCCATATCAAGTTATAATACTAATATTTTTAAAAAGATCTAAGCATAGCACAAAGAATGGTATGTGCAAGTTCATACAAAGCCATAACTCCTCTTAAAACCTCATAACAGCAGTATTATTATTGTAACTAGACTATCTCAACGCAATAAAATTAGAAGAAAGAATACATAAATGCTCTTATAACATGCTTAAAAATACATATTTGTACATGAATTTTTGTTCATAAACAGGGGGACATAAACCCTGATTATGTTCTCCTGTTCATAAAGAGGGGAACATGAATATGTGTTCATAGGGTATAGTAGAGTATCCCCTTACGACATACCCTACGTAGTATATCATAGCGGGGGTACTACGATAATAATATATTGCTATACATCAGGGGTGTCAAACTCAAAGGCTACCTTGGGCCAAACAAATAAGATTTAACTATAGGTGGGCCGCAAAAAAAAATCAATATTAATAGAAACTTAGGTTTATTTACCTAATTACAGTATATTCAACATAAATATATGCATTTTGTTTAATAATGGCAAAAAAGAGTATCATTAAAAAACATTTAGCGAATTCTTCCTATCTTATTATAATTCTTCGTCGGTTATTTTATTATATATTATTGTGTGCCAATATATTGGCCGGGCCGCAAAAATGTTCGTCGCGG
This sequence comes from Dolomedes plantarius, assembly GCA_907164885.2. Classification (NCBI taxonomy): domain Eukaryota; kingdom Metazoa; phylum Arthropoda; class Arachnida; order Araneae; family Dolomedidae; genus Dolomedes; species Dolomedes plantarius. The sequence continues at coordinate 122,241,910 of OU015501.1, forward strand.
GTCACATGCGGCCCAAGGGCCGCGAGTTGACACCCCTGCTATACATCGTAGAGTAATATATTATTGCCGTAGAGTAATGATATATTACTCTACGATAACACAGGAAAAGAAGATAAAGCTTTCTTTGGATGAGTGTATGGCAGAGCAAAAATACACATACAAGTGCACTTCATTTATGTATATTCCCCACCCCCCCTCTATGGAATAATGAACATTATAAATGCGTCAACATTTAGCCATATGTGAGCTTATTATATCCATCATGATGAGCAAATATGTACCCAAAGCCTTTCCCAGAAGTTGCCATTTCAAGGGCGAAAAACATTAAATGTAGTAGAGGACTAATTTACATTCGTTTCTTCCAAACGAAATAGTCCACATGCCAGATAAACAAGGTTTGCTTAAAGGAAAATAAACAGTTATACCGTTTAACCGCATTCATTTACGTTCACCATATTTATTCATATTTTTCGAGATAAACCTTACTTGAAGCTCTAAGATAAATACCTCAGACGTACAAATTTATTCAGGGAGACGCGAGATAATCGGTTCAAACAAAGACATGCATTTTTAGTTTGAGTTGTCGTCTCCAATGTTATATTATATTGAATTAATACTAATATTCTCGTGAAAGGAAAGTAAATTCTTTTTTTTACTTGTCATGATATTGACTATAGAAAATTTCACTTTAAATACCAGCCAGTTAATTTTAATTCTACATAACATTCGAAAAAAAAAAAGAAGCCTAAAAAGTGAAAAGGAAGACTTAGAGTTTTACATGTAATCAATACCGTAAATATTTAGTATTGCAAGTAATGATTGAGGCCTGAGAGAAAATCAAAAATATTTTGTCAGAGGTATTAATCTCCAATTAATATAATAAACAACATATGTTATATAATAAACAACATATGTTATATAATTTATGTAATATATGTTGTAATAAATATAATAAAATGAAGTTTTCCTGAAATATTTGTGGTTTAGTATTGTAAAAAAATTATTTAGTTCATAAAACAACTTGAAACATATGTTTCTAGAAAAGCAAGAAAAAAGTTATGTCATTTACTTTTAATTGTCAGTTAACAAAAATCCTTTAAATGAATCTCTTAAGACGTCATTTAGAAAAAAAAAACGCTTGAAACTAAACATTTCAGAGCGACATACAGTCGAACCTCCATATATCGAACTTCTCTATATCGAAATGTTCTATATATCGAACTCTTAGCAAATCTCCATGTTCATTACATAGAAAAATTGTTTCTATATATCGAAAAAATCTCTATATATCGAAATTTTTTTCAAGACAGATTGGGAGATTTTATTCCACTTTAGAATAAAATCTCCCAATTTTTGGCATTTGAAACAATACGTCATGGACTTCAATTCGCAGAAAATGTCTCTGATGAAGTTTTTAGTGGACTAAATAAATACGAACATTTCTTTGAACTTTCCGCATAACTCACTGTTCAGCAAGATATTCGCATTTTTTTTTAAAGAATGTAACTGTGATCATTGTAACCACTGTCTGCATTATTGTTTTTCTTAAAGATATGTAGTAATCAATAAATCTTTCATATTAATTCATTTTTTAGTTATTAACTTTCATTTAATGGGATTCGCATATAAATTAGAAATGGAGTTTCGTATACGAAAATTAGCTTCCTTTTTCTTTTAAGCGAATTATGATAAGACTAGGCTCAATTCTATATATCGAAATTTCTATATATCGAATTTTTTTCGCGCAATTTGCTACTTCGATATATGGAGGTTCGACTGTATTTGTTTTCTATCCCTGTTGCAAACCTGAAAAGGACACCACAAGATACCACACGGGTATACAAAATGTAAGAACTTTACACAGAATTTCTGTAAAAACTTAAAAGTTTTCTGCTATTTAGGAGGGACTTTTTATATTAAAGAAAAAATAGTTGTGATTTTCTAAAGCATGTAGGTATTTCTGCACAGGGTAGTATTTTCCTATAAATTAAGATTGGTTTTTACGACGAATAGTAAACGATGACTTGAATAATTCAACACAAGTGTAATTTTTGAAGGGTCATGCATTTCCTGGATTGCGTTTTCCACAAGAGAAGCTCTTTATAAAATCCACTTGGCAAGTCTAGCACAATAAATACTTAGTTCTAGATTCGGAACTCGTACAATGAAATATTTTGTATTTGTAGCATTACGACAACTCAAAGATTCAATACTAAGTGTATTAAATGACAAAATTCTGACTTGATAATCAAAACACTTTTTGATTTAAAAAAATGCGCAAGTAACCCATAAAACACATTATTTGCGAGGATTTTCTTGTTCCTTGATTTGGAAGCATTGGAGCATTTGATTTAGTACAATTCTTTCAGAAGCCCGTTAATATAATGTTAAAAACGCTACTTCATTTTACTTGGTTCATTTTAGAACCTCGTGTTAAACTTTAACAATTTTGCCGGTCTGTTGCGCAGTATTTTGATCCATGGGCTTTCTCTGAGGGCTTTCGCAGGTAGGTTGTGCGTTCGATTCCCGCTTGTTCGATGACAAGGCTGAGATTAGGGAGCTATGTTGACTAACCTATATGGTGTTCGTCTAATGACATAATAGACAAAGTGCCTGCCACGTTGGGAACAACCTTAGATTTTTTTTTCTTAACCGTAGGAAAAGCATTTTTTTTTTTAAGTTTGCGTAGTGAGGAACTTTTTTTCTAATTTTGAAATTATTGTCAGTAAATCATTTACAAAATACTTAAGCAAAACAGGTACAAACAACTTAATATCCACAAATATGTCGGCATTCGTAAGTTTTCTCTTTCTCCTGGTTCCTCTTTCATGTGCCCGCTTCTTCAGTCGGCACACACGACGTTCTGGAATTTTCAGTTGCTTTCCTTATCTGTAGCAAATGAATGATCCTCGTATTTATGAATTGTTCATACAGACAATGAAACCTATTGCTTTTCGGCCCGATGAAGAACTATTGGTTGGTTCGAAACTAGTTGCCCCCCTAAATTTGTACTCTGAGAAGCTGTGTGTACCATTTATACGTTTAACTTAAGCAAAACTCTTGTGCCTCTTTCTATCACATTACTATTGTCTGAATGATGTATAATTAAAAAAGCTTTAAAAGCATTCTCCTGGCATTTAAACTTTTGCTTTCAGATGAATAAAAGAACAGTATTCAAATGCGTGCATATGCTAAAATGTTGTCCACAATAGATCCTCAACAGTTGCAAAATTGCTTAAAAATTCATCTATTCAGTAGCAATAATTTTACAAGACATTCTTTGGGTAGACACGATTTATATTATCAAAAAAGAAAAATTAATACGTCAGTTCCCCTCTAAGTAAAAGACGTTGTATGACGGTCGAAGACTGAATGCTGAAAAAAAAACTTTTTAAGAGAACAGAAATATTTTGGTACCATTTCAGATTCAATGTACGTTTTTTCATGCTAAGCAAGAGTGTGTATGAGCCTAACTTATTTTGAATGTAGGTATTAACCACAATAAAAGTTGTGGGTAAAGTTTGTCACACCTTTTAAAAATGCTAATTTTAGTTTCTTATATAACAATGCCTTAAATATATTTATAAAATAATTAATTTTTATAAAAGCTTTTAAATATTACAATGGATAATAAATATTAAATGACAGTGAGATTTGCAAATCTTGGAACAACCATGGTAATTTACTAATCATTCAGCTTTAATAAGCTATCATAACGAGGAACGTATAATTACTCAAGTATAATCACTATTTGAAATTAAATTATACATACTTCATACGTTAATGAAGAAAATCTATATTTACGTTGCTCATTTTATAGTAAAACTGATGATTCATCTAATTGATGCTTGATTTTATGACAGCGTTTCAAATAATGAAGCGATAAAATTTTATACTCAAAACAACTGTCATTTAATTTTCGCTTTCCTCGTTAAATTTCATTGATTCACTGACTTAAAGTATTCATAACAAAAAAAAGCATTGAATCAAACACAACACATGTATTTGTATGTAAGTCAGTGAGTTAATATATTTTAACGTATAATGTATACTTTTGAATGTGATTAAATGAAAGACATAATATAGCGTACTCTATACTGTGTGTGTAAAATGTATACTCATAACTGTAAACTCTCTAAACTCATAACTGTAGTATAAACAACTAGGTTTACAGACTTAATTGCTCTAAGACGAAATAAATAATACCTACAAACTTAAAAGAAACGACAAAATACATAATTATTCGATTACAATAAAACGTAGAAATAAATATCAACATAAACCCCAATACTCACGAAAACTTATCCTTATATTTCATTTCATTATATTAACACTCTGTAGTAAAAGATGAAAGAACTGAATACTTCTATAAGAATATTTTGTCTAGGATCTGAATGAAATATTTTTTCCGTTGTGTTTCTTGTATAATTTTGCATTTATACTTCCTGACTGTGGAGGTGTTTAAAATACGGATGACAGTGGCCAAAGAGTAAAATGATCAAAACTAACATAGAAAAATAGGACAGAAAATCCATGGAGTAACAAAGAATTAATGATGTCTGAGGGGTCAGAAGATAAAATATTCCTTTAAAAATCTAAATGGGATACTTATTTTTCATTGTAATTGATATTACCATAATGACAAAATTGGAATATTTAAATATTTTAATTTCATTTAAAGGGTTTCAGCGCTAAGTTTTATAGAGCAATTTTTATTCATGGCACTTAAAGAACTCTTAAAACTCGATATTTGATTTTCATTATGTAATTTGTAGCACTAAACTTCAGTTAAAATTTAGTCAATTTAAATTCAGTTAAAATGCAATAAGTAAAAAGTCACTCCCCATTTTTAAACGAAGTAACGACTATAAACTTAAAAGTTCATTCTAACGATCACTGACGCACAAAATAAAACATAGCAGGTTTTATGCGTAAATAAAATGCATACCGAAGGTAAGAAGTTTTTGAACAGTTTCATTGGTATATGTCAGTTCTCCTGTAACATCTCCTGAGTAAGAGACGTTGTATGACGGTCGAAGATTGAATTCTGAGAAAAATAACTTTTTAAGAAAATAGAAATTTTATGGTACTTCTTCAGATTCAATGTACGCCATTTCACGCTAAGCAAGTTTGTGTTTGAGTCTTACTTATTTTCTAGTGTTCAAAGAACCTTTTGAAATCAAATTATAAAAGTATCTCTTGTAGAGAAAAGAATAGAAGTAATTAATAAAGCACCTTATGTTACAGCCTAAAAAGCGAGAAAATACTGCATGAAAAATCTAGACTGAAACGAACAAAAAACAGGACAACGTGTCACGGAGAAAAACTATAGGGGAGCTCGAATAATTGTGTTAATAAAAGACCTGAAAGTTGTTTCGAAAGCTTAACTCAGCCGTAAGCGCGAAATGGCATTTATTCTGAAAGATTTCAGTTATTTTTTTCCACGTCTCTTGCGCGTGGTGGAAATGGAAATACAGGAAATAAATTTAGTTTGTAACACTAGTAAACATATTACAAAAATATTTGTTAAACAAAATACGTCTTATTGACGCTTCCAATTCAAAATAAAAACAAATGTATATCGGTTTCGACATTTTGACTAAAAATCGGGATGCCCATATTAAAAATGATGAAACCCACGGAAAAAACCCATGCGGGGCAAAAGAACTTACTACTATATTCATAGTCTTCAGGATATGTTAGTTGATCTGGGTAGAATTTTCATAAGGTTTGGAGTGATACGGTCAAATTTTTCCTACACGAGGGTTAATTAGACCGGGAACTACAGTTTCGAGCCGATTCTGAACGGCTACAAACATCCATTCCAATAGTGGGACTCGAACCCACAGGATCTGAGCCGACTGCCAGCATCCTAGCCATTCGGCCATCACCATGTGACTACGGTAAGAAGTAAATTACTAAGATAACTTCGATTGCTTAAAAAACAATTGTGAGAAAAGTACCTATCTACGACTGGGAATTTTTATAATTAAATAAGTGAAATTTTGAACCTCTACAACTATATATAAACAAAATGATTATCGGGGTGATAAAAACTTATCTTTCTCGGGAATTCAACCCTCTCCTGCTGCTTACCGAACAGGTGAGCTAACCATTACTCCACAGATCCAATGAATAACCTTATTCAACCTCATTTTTCTTCTGCCTGAGAGAGAACGGAAGCCTCGACCACCGGTCAAAATCTATTATATTCCATGGGGTGTCATGGCAACGTCTTGATCTGTGCTATTCACTTTTACTAATTCCGTTATTTCCCTTTAAAGACAAATAGGCTTTCATGAGAACTGAATGCGCTCCTCCTGCTTACTGGATAAATCTACAGACTACTATAAAATGGAGCCGTGCTATAATCTCTCGTAATGAACACCACTTTAAAGAGATTTTAAATAAATAATTTGAAGAGGGTTATTGTCGTAAGAACGGTGAGATCTTTTAGAACCTATATCTGTTTAACAGTGTAAATAGATGACTCATTAATAAAGTAGAGGTGTGGGTGCTTATCCATACACCAAACCATGGGTGGTGTGCTAAATTATCTTTAGAGCTGTTGTTGCAGGGTTGGGGAAAATTTTGAATGCTAACGTTTAAACTTTTAAGAATGTGTTTAGAAATAGTTTGTGCCCTATTACAGTATGTACATTGAGGAAAAGCTAATAGAGATTTCCCACTTCTACCCTAACTTGGGTGTATATAATTTGAAGTGGCACTCTAATGAATTAGATTCAAACACAGTTTATACATAAAACAATGTTTATTTAAATATTTGCACATATAGATTTTGCTTTTCGACAATAAGCATACGTACTACTAGTACGAGATATATATAACATTCATGCAAGGCATTTTATTTCAGTATAGACACGTTGCAAAGAAATTCAGGTTGAAATACTCACAATACTTTAAAGTCAACCAGCAGTGCTGCCACGTAAACTTTGGGCCACAGAACTCTAAATAACTTTCGTCTAATACGAACTCGCGTAGATTAGCATCAACCTAGCTAAAACACCACTAGCAGCAGCTCGCAAAACTTCTTTCACTTTCTTTCGCCTCCTCTCACTTCGTTTCTTTAATCTAGCTGATTGGTATTTATACCAACCGCGTATGCCTTGAAATTAGCATATCTCAAGCGGCTTCTTTAATTTATTCACTTAAAAGTTCGATTCTTGAGAATCGAATCTTATGTAAACCTTACAAGCTCCATTTTCAAAGGTATCCGCAATGTTCGGTTCTGAGTCTTAATAGCATGGTAAAAATGTTTCTTGGGGCTTAGGATTTAAAACCTTGTCAAATGTTTTGCTTTTGTGCCAATGGTGGGAAGGGATGATATTAGTGTAAATTTTAGAAACGAGTTCTGAGAGGTGGCCGTGCTTAGAGAGATCAGTGACACTTGTACTGACATTTGGGAGACATTCTGCCTCAGATTTTGTTAAACAATGGGCTCTTTCTTTGCCAGGCAGATGACAATAATGGCAAGGAGACATATGACAGCGATGTCACAGATGACAACGTGTGAAAGAATTCATTCGAAGAGGATCGTGGATCCCAATAGAGAGAGTATATCCAAGGACTAACATTTTAAATGTTAGGCAAAATATTTTTTTAAATTTTGGAATATTTTGTTTTTAAAGAGATTAAAGGGTGTATAAGTAGATAAACGCTGCTCAAAACAAATTTTCAATAATCGTTATCATTGCACTCAAATAAATTAAGGCTTTGTGCTTGTACCAGAAGTCCAAAATTTGCGATAAATATTTCTTTTTGCCTAGATTTCATTTTTCCTGTTAACCTTCCTTGTTAATTGTGTAGCACAGAAAGGTTATTTTCTTTTGATCAGGGCTTATTTACTTAATAAAACATACTTATTGGATACTTATTTCTTGTTTAAAATCACTAAAATGCCATATTTTAAATTACTCTTGGTTAAATTTCAGAAACATAAAAAACATAATTTTATTTTAAGTCTACGGGCATATCCGCGATGTCTATCTAGCTCGAGTCAATTATTCGACTGCGAGGGCTCAAAGTGGCTAAATTTATTCCTCTCCATCAGTGTTTGAAACATATGACGAGTATTTGATAAACCTTCGTTGTTAATTCTGTAGCATAGAAAGGCTATTTTCTTTTGATCAAGGCTTATTTACTTAATAAAACATCCTTTTTGGATACTTATTTGTTGTTTAATATCACTAAAATGCCATATTTTAGACTACTCTTGGTTAAATTTCAGAAACATAAAAAACATAATTTTCTTTTAAATCTACAAGTGCGTCCGCGATGTCTATCTAGGCGAGTCAATTATTCGATTGCGCGGGCTCGAAGTCGCTAAATTTACTCCTCTACATCAGTCTTTGAAACATATGACGAGTATTTGATAAAGCTGATTAAAGAAATCCGGTACACAAAATGAAAAAAATAAAACATGCTTTTAGCTATTTCGTTTAAAACCTTGTAAGGTATACACAAGATTCGATTCCCAAGAATCGAACTTTTGAGTGAAGGAATTAAAGAAGCTGCTTCAGATATGCTAATTTTTGTGGCATACGCGCTTAGTATAAATACCATGCAGCGTCATTAATGAGAAAGAGGAGGTTGTTAAGGTTGAAAAGGTGTTATCCTGCGCTAGTGCTTAGCGGGCCAGAAGTTTACATGGCAGTACTGCTGGTTTGACTTACTGTTCGTGAGTATAAAAATATATTGTTCTTGAAAGCTGTGTTTATACATTCCGTACAAGTAGTACGCATGCTTATTGCTGTAAAAGCCAATTATATGTGCAACGAATTCAATAAACATTGTTTCATGTATAAACTGCGTTTGCTTCAAATTCAAATAGAGTGCCACTTCAAATTATATACACCCAAGTCTGGGTAGAAGTGAGCAAAGATTCTCTATAACCTACTGTGGAGTTTTTAAGAATAAAATAACACAAACTGCATGTTTTTCGAATGATTATGTAGTTAGGAACAACACATATTTTATACACTTTTTATGAGCATTTCGCGATACATCTGTACTTTATTTACGTCGCAATGAAGCGTGATTTGCTATCTTTAAAAGGATGTATCATAAATTCATTCCAAGATTACTCTAGGAAGTTTTGTTTCACACTTCTTTGATTTATTTTCAGTATACTGTACAAGTGATTTTGATTTAGAGTTAAATGTCTGAAAATAATTTCTCTTAAAGAAAAATTAGCTGAAAAAAAGGGATTTTTTGCCCGTCCAAGTAATCAAAGTAATTTTTATAAATCGAAAAGACAAATTGTTTAAAAGCCTTTCCCCTTCACGCAAAAAAAAAAATATTAATCGAACAGTTATTTGTTCAGTATATATAATCAAAACTAAACATGCTTTAAGTTTTAAGTATTAAAAATCAAAATTTTAAAAAGAAAATTTTAGAAAATTTAAAAATATTATAGTATTTTTTAGAATTAAAATGATGTTTATGTAATGACACATGAAAAAAATTACTACAAAATGTACATAGAAATTAAGCTTTCTACTCCGAAATTTCTGAAAACTTTTTAGATTTCAATTTTCCAGTTAATTAGATATTCATTATTTAAATAAGTCACCTCTTTCTTCTTTCCTATCCATGTAAGTAACCATAAAAGCGAACAATGCAAAATTCCGTTTGAAGAATTTTATGACCCCCGACTGTATCGGTTTTCTATATACTATAACATTACTGCAATCTGAAATGAGCTATAAATGAGACAAAATAGCTTATTCGCTTGAGAAACCAAAAAGCAATGACCATGCGGCTGTACACCACTGCAGCTTGTTTCACTTCATTTATTTCTCAACATGGTATCGGGTTTGTAATTTGACAACCAATTGGCGCTAATTTTATTAGTCTATCTCTCTCAGACACCTGTTCTTCATTGCAGCAAGACTGAAATCGAGCATATGAGTGTATACATTTTCTACACTGGTCGAGCTGCATTACCTGTCATCATAAAAGATATATTGCAAGTTGAATGATGATAATATTTATTTTTATGGCTTAAAAATGACTACCAGAGGGAGAATGATGGGAATTAAAGATTAAATTTTTAAAGTTTTTAGTACTCGTATACTGTCCCTAATATTGTATTATTCGCTATCTAGTCACAATGTCATTACAAGCTCTCAAAGAATTTTTTTCAGCTTTTGCAGGATGAAAGCTGAAAATTTAGTTGATATAAAGAAAGCTGATATTTTTAGACATGGTAAAAAATAATTACAACCTACAATAAAATGCAAAAAAGTTTTAAATATAAAAAGTTTTCACTTTTGGAAGTATGAGAAATAATTACTGGTTTTTACAATTCATAGAAGTAAAATATAAAACTATTTGATCAATTGGTTAGGCTTGTTTTATATTAAATTTTGAGGTCTTTTAATGAGCTTACTTAAAATATAAAATTACCCAGCCAGAAATAATTTGAATATATCCTTTTAAAATCAGTTTAGAAACATTAATCAATATATTGCTATGTTTGCAGAAGTTATCTTAACGCTACATCACCAACAATTTGCACGTATATACATGATTTCGTAACATTCTAAATATCTATATATATAAAACAGTTCCGTAACTGACGGACTGACATATAACACACAGACCAAACCGCCGGATCTAAAGGGCTGAAATTTTGCATGGTGATTCTTCTTATAGTGTAGGGGTGCACTAAGAGAGATTTTTGAAAAATTCTTCTTAGATTTTTTTAAATTAAATTTTTAAGCTGTTTTTGTAATATTCTTTAAAGTTTGCATTTAAAATAATAATCCGAGGGTTATAAAACACTTATATCGCAAGAAAGATCATAAAAATTGCTTTAAAATGAAATCTGTTTCGAATCTTTACCTCCATTTTCTGATGTTTGGTGAATTTTTAAAGATTAATTTTTAGAATTTAATTTATTAAATGCTGATCACGTGGTTTCTTTTCTTTTAATTTTGCGTCACGTGCATAACAACGAAATAGAAAAAAAAACATTTTTCTTGCAAATGCGGCAGACAATAGGACATTATCCAAAAAAATATTAACATACAGTAAAAGAAATGTTCCTCAAACTGTATTATATTAACTGTACTATATTCTTTAGTATGTTCTATTAGATTTAATTTGAGTATTTTCTTCTACATTATTTTGTCTATAAAAATATCCGTTACAATTTTTTTATAAATATATTTTTTCGTTTTATTTACATCAATTGCATACATTGATCGTTGTATTTAATATGAATGTACTCCGTAACGAAGTATGGATTTTCAGCTAGTTATTTCATATGGCTATTTGACACTCTTTAGAAAATTTTTAAAAAAAAACCCATGTTGAAATAAATTCTTTAAAAATTAAACCAAATGTAGTTTTCAAAATAAAGTTGTTTCGGTATAAAGCTAAATGTTTTGAAAATGTCATGACACATTTTAGCAATATAAGAGTAATTCCTAAGTGACAGAAAATGTTTGCTATTTTTTTATCTATGGAATATCAAAACCAGCAGATTCTCGCTCGATCAGGGTTCATATGTTTACGAAAGATTTAAATTTTGTTTTGCTACGCATGAAGGAAATAGTTCATCAGAAAAAAAAGTGTTTAAGAAAACAGTAACTGTAGCAAACGTAAAAAAATTATGTACAATAATGAAAACAAAAATTTAAAAAAGGACCTCTCTATCCATGTATGATAATAATTAAAATTCATATATATTGCTAAATTTAATGCATACGAAGAAAAATACTTTCTGAATGCAGTAATAAATTTTAAAACTAGGAAAAAAATTAAAATACTGGTGATTACATCTTCTATGGTCCGATATTAAAACGATACCAGTGATGAAGTATGGTTTTATAAATGGGTTTTCTGTGCAAGAATTCAGTATATCTCGAATACAATATATCGTACAATAATCAATGAGAATTACAGTTTACTTAAATCAGTCAAAGAACATTTTTCAGTTACATGATTGTAAGGTATACACAAGATTCGATTCACATGAATCGCACTTTTGAGTGAATGAATTAAAGAAGCTGCTTGAGATATGCTAATTTCGGCATACGCGCTTAGTATAAATACCATGCAGCGTCATTAATAAAAAAGGTGGTTAGGGTTGAAGAAGGTTGTTAAGGTTGATAGATAAGCGAGAGGGAGCTACGAGGGCATGCAGCTCGAGTGCTATCCTGCGCTAGTGCTTAGGGGCCCAAAGTTTACGTGGCAGTACTGCTGGTTTGACTCTCTGCTGGTTTGTGAGTATTAGCAATGTGTATTTCTATTGAATGTTAATATATATATTCCGTACAAGTAGTACGTATGCTTATTGCTGTAAAAGCAAATTCTATATGTGCAACGAATTCAATAAACATTGTTTCATGTATAAACTGTGTTTGTATGAAATTCATTTAGAGTGCCACTTCAAATTATATACACCCAAGTCTGGGTAGAAGTGAGCTATATACTCTATATGATAACAAAATAGTTAATTTGAACTAATTTAGGAACAGGCAAATTAAATGACGTTTATATCATCTTGTGTTTAAGACTTCAAGAAAAAATGTAACCTTTATCTTCTTTCGTAAGCAACGTATCTGAAACACATATTTACAAACTATCCGAAAAATAATGCCTTGCAGTCATTATCTACATATAAGAATAGATTTTTTCCTCTATGAAAGTGGCCGACCCTTATCTATTCGTTACCCTTCTTCAATATAGCTTTCTTAGTGGACTGACAGTTCCCATAAAAAATTTTAAATATTGTAAATGGGGTCGGCATGAAAATTGTGATATCTAAGAGCACCGTTCGAAGAAATATATGAAGATACTAGCTGAAAACCCGCACTTCGCTAAGGAGTACATTCCAATTACATACAACTGTCAATGTATGTAATTAATGCCAAAATAATAAATATATATATATATATATATTTATAATAAATACAACAATTAATGTATGCAATTGATCCAAAGAAAAAACAAAAAAATATATATTTATAAAAAAATCGTAAGGGATATTTTTATAGACAAAATAATGTAGAAGAAAATATTCAAATTAAATCTAATAAAACATACTAAAGAATATAGTGCAGTTAATATAGTACAGTTTGAGGAACATATCTTTTACTTTATTTTAATATTTTTTTGGATAATGGTCACTCGTCTGCAGCATTAGTAAGAAAAAGTTTTTTTTGTCTATTTCGTTGTAAAGCACGTGACAATAAATTAATTTAAAGTACCAGAAAAAGAAATCACGAGATCAGAATTTAATAAATTGAATTCTAAAAATTAATCTTTAAATATTCGCCAAAAATCAGAAAATGAAGGTAAAGATTCGAAAAAGATTTCATTTTAAAGGAATTTTTATGATCTTTCTCGTGATATAAATTTTGTAACCCTCAAATTATTATTTTAAATGCAATCTTTAAAAAAAGTTACTAAAACAGCTTAAAAATTTAATTTGAAAAAATCTAAGAAGAATTTTTCAAAAATCTTTCTGAGTGCACCCCTACACTATAAGAAGAATCGCCATGCAAAATTTCAGCCCTTTAGGTCCAGCGGTTTGGTCTGCGCGTTGTATATCAATCAGTCAGTCAGTCAGTCAGTTACGGAACTGTTATATATATATATATATATATATATATATATATATATATATATATATATATATATATATATATATATATATATATAGATAGATAGATAGATAGATAGATAGATAAACAAATACTTAGCGGATAAAAAAAATTCTTTTAATAAAACTACGTAAATCCTTGATTAATTCCTATGTACAGAACCAAATTTGAATTATTATTAAACTTAGTCACTTAAATATGCCTCTCACATAGTATCTCTAGCTTGCAGTTTTAAATATAACCATTTTCATGCGAATGCGGGAATGATTTATTATTTAATGCGTTTAATATTATTCGGTTCTACGTGATATCTTACTGTGCCCTATACGAAAAAATTAAATAATATTTTTATACAAAGCTAGAGACACCTAAAACTGTTCTGACATGTTAAAAAGTGTCAAATACCCGAGATTTTAATATTTTTATAAAGGCATTCAAAAAACATTTTTAATCTAACAAATCTACGTTAAGTAAATATTATCCCCGTAAAATTTTATTCATCTAATAAACTTTAGATCTTTTGAACTGCAGATGAAAGATCAGACTACTTCTGGTAACAGAGATTAAGACAGAGTCTTCTAACATTATTTTGTGAATTTTTTGAGACACCATGTCAGATTTAAGGCAGATATAAACAGTTGCGGCGATTAGGTGAAGATTCAAAACAAGAGAGATTCAGTTCATTCAGAATATTAAAATAAATTGTGTTTATCCGACCCAGTCGTTAGTTATTCAGTGAAGTTTGTGAATTGTATTACTGTTTCAAACACATTTCTTTTCTGAAATATGTAAAGATAAGCAAGTTAATGGCTACCCAAATATGGAAAAGAAAAATGAAAACACAGAAGGATTGCTATTTTGAGAATTCTATTCTTTTGGCCAGAATTTTTGTATCGTTGGTATGTTTTTAAACAGGTTCTGTCGAAACTAACTTTCTGTGTGTATTTGGAAAATGTATGAGGTTTTCTCTGAAATCAATAAGATTTGGACCGATTGTAGAGCCCGCGTTGCATACATTTCATACACTTGTTTAGAGATATCAAAGTTTTAGTGACAGAATGCTGCAAATAAATTAATAAAATTGCAAATATTTTTATCTATACTAATTTCTTTATTGCGAAAGAAAATTTGAAAAATCAGCCTCCGGATCAAAATCGCATCCATTTTTATAGAATGAGAAAAAAAATACCCGAAGAATCCACCTTATTTACTTTTATGATTAAAATGTTGAGAACATGCTTTAGACTTCAAACCCAAATCAGTAAAAACAGAGTTCAGTCGGATTTGGTTTATTTAACATTCAGTAACGCAACAGTGAAATCGGCTTTAACATCACAGTTTTCAACATTATTAGGACGGACGTTATACTACACCAGAGATTCTCAACGAGGTCCAGGTGGACCCCTTGGGGGTCGAATTTAAAAAGGGTCCATAGTATACCAGGGATCTATTGGGGGTCTATGATAAACTTTTCTGTTTTAAAATTTAATTTAATTTTTTAGGAATGTCATTATTAGATAATAATATCCGTTTTAATATGTATAAATGCAGATTTCCACATGGCGGACTGATCCACGCATCTTAAGTCGAATGCCATGACGGTTTTCTATATGCTTCGAATGCCGCCGTCAGCTTTTATTTGTGTACAAACACTAGGCAGAACAGGGGAAAACCACTAGACCTTAAACAGCACATGGGAACTCCCGATGCAACAAATCAGAAGCAGTTTCGTTTTTCTGTTGGCGATGTTTGTGCAATTACAATCTGTTTCTGAAATCTTGTTTATATTCGTCAAATTAAAAACGAAAATAGTACAACAATAATAAAACATAAACCTAATGAATCACTTTTTCAAATTATTTGTTCATATTCTTAGGCAAATTGTTATCTTTAAGGTTTTTATGTGTAATTATTGGTATTATAATTATGTTGTATGCTTATATTATAAAGAAAATGTGAGGGGAGGGGGGTCGACGAAGAAAATAATTTTTTTAAAAGGTGTCGATGAAGGAAAATGTTTGGGAACCCCTGTACTAGACTATCCCCCATTTCTGTTAAACACAATAGCCTGTGGAAAAGCTTGTTAAAAGAAAGGAAAATTTGTTTTCATTATACTCTTTCATCCTTAAAAGCAAATTTAAACTCAGGTTCTGTTACAACATTTCTATTGTTTCTTCTTCGAATTTCTGCATAAAAATATGAAGAATATATCTCTCTCACTTTCAGGGTATATTAAGCACATAATTATCTACCTCTAGTTTTACTGTGAATATTAACTACCGTTAACAAAGAGAGTTAGTTCTATACGTATAGTAATCCTCTACTTTGAACACTATTCATTATAAACGGATGAGTAATGTAAGTTGATGATGAAAGCTTCTTAAATCCCCAGTTGTTATTAGGCATAGTGACTAGTTTCGGACCTTGATCAAACGTCCAGAGCGTTAGGTGAGATTGTTTCACCGGATAAATCCAAATGCATTGTAATTGAAACACTAATAATTATTGTGGCTATAAGGAGCCTTTATCTTCAACCTAATTGTTCTCTACAAGTACCTTGCGTTTACCAAGAGAAATAACAGATCTCTAACTTAAATATTCCTTTATATGTTAAAATAAAAGTGATATTTAGAATATACGAGTACTTACACCTCTCTCTCTCTCTCTCTCTCTCTTTCTATATATATATATATATATATATATATATATATATATATATATATGCATGCATATTGACAAATTTACATTTATGTCTGTATGCACAGAAATAAAGTTTGGACTTGTAATAACTGATGTGCTTCTCTTTATTCTGAAATATATTTAATGTAAATGTGTATATATTGTGAGCAACTTTCAAGCATATCTGAATCTTAAACATAGAACTGCAGTATAAAATTATTTAAGAGAAGTTTAATCATTCTGATTTATTTCATATCAGATTTATAGAATCCTAAAGCCTTTATTTTCAAAGCCCTTGAATGTAACGAGCGAAGTTGCTTATATTAAATCTTATGTGATATACTTAAATTAAAAAGTAAATATTTCACAGTGATTGCGCATAATTTGTAAGGCCTGAAATAAATTTTTAGCAAGCAAGTGTAACGAAACGTTCTGTAAACGAAATTGTTAGATAACCCCTATGAGAAAGTAATCTCTCGTGGTGATAATTCTTTAATCTTTTAAGCACTGCAAATGAGCGCTCTAAACTAGATATGTGTGTAATTAGAAAACTGTTCTACTGCTCTAATGAAAATGAAAGCAGACTTTCATGTTGTGTGGCCTCACATAAAAGTTTTATACCTCGCGATTCTATGGGACTGCGACATACAGATTTAAGGTAAGAAAAGACTTCACATATTTTGAATAACAAAAGTTCAAGTTTTTTTAAGGGATAATGGGAGTTTTCTTAACATATTTAATTTCAAGTTAAAACTTAAGTAGTAATATGGGACATTAATTCCCCAAAAACATAAAAATTCCAATATTATTCAAATTCCTTTCACTGAATTTCTATGATATACATTAATTTTTTTCTTTTGTTCTTTTTAACATTTTATGAAAAAGTCCAGTTTTTGTAAAAAGATTAGAAAGAAAATGGAAGGAATGCCCCATGTTTGTATACATAAACTGTTTTTTAGATTTTCTTTTAAACAGATTCGTTACATTTCGGGAACAACTGTTATTTGAAAAATTGAAAATGGGTTAAATAGACCTATGGTTTAACACTTTATCAGCTTTTTTCAAGCATATCTCTTCTAAACTATTTTTATTTCAAACTAGCTGAATACCCGTGCTTCGCTGCGGAGTACATTCAAATTAAATACAACGGTCAATGTATGCAATTAATGCCAAAAAAACAATAAATATATTCATAATAAATACAACGGTCAATGTATGCAATTAATGCCAAAAAAACAATAAATATATTTATAAAAAATGCAAAGGTAAATGTATGCAATCAATGGCAAAAAAAATATTTATAAAAAATCGCAACGGATATTTTTATAGAAAAAATAATGTAGAAAAAAATATTCGAATTAAATACAACGGTCAATGTATGCAATTAATTTGTGCGTTTAATATCCATAAAATATACTAATTTGAATTAAATTCTTAAAAAACTTCCATCTCAATTAGTCAAGTGATTAAATTTTATCTTTTACCGCATTTTAATACTTTTTTTATCAATTTATTTCGTTGTTATGCACGTGACGCAAAATTAATTTAAAGTATCACAAAAAGAAAAGAAACCACGTGATCAGCATTTAATAAATTAAATTCTAAAAATTAATCTTTAATAATTCCCAGAAAATTAGAAAATGGAGGTAAAGATTCGAAAAAGATTTCATTTTCAAGGAATTTTTATGATCTTTCTCATGATATAAATTTTATAACCCTCAGATTATTATTGTAAATGCAAACTTAAAGAAAGTTACAAAAACAGCTTAAAAATTTAATTTTAAAAAATCTAAGATGAATTTTTCAAAAATCTACCTCAGTGCACCCCTACACTATAAAAAAGAATCGCCATGAAAAGTTTCAGCCCTTTTGTCCAGCGGTTTGGTCTGTGCGTTATCTGTCAGTTAGTGAGTCACGGAACTGTTTTATATATGAGGGGGTGAAAGACAAAGTGGTGTAAGTCAATAAGTCAAGTGGGGTAAGTCCAAAGCGTTTTACTGCAAAAACTACAAAAAATTCCTCGATAAATTGAACAAATTATAATTCATAATAATCATTATAATATTGCAAATAATAATTATTTGCTATTCCACTATAAATTGAACAGGGAGATTACATTTTTGTCCTCAAATAAAAAAAAGCTGAAAATGTGACTTACACCACTTTGCTTTTCACCGCCTCATATATAGATGAGAACAAATGTGAATGGACTTCTCATATATGCCACTGAATTGTTAACGTCCGAATATTAATCTTGTAACATCTTTTTATCTTTGGGAAATCTTACACTATAGTTGTACATTATGATTAACTGATTTGTAACTAATATTGATTAAAATTTTTTTTAAAAATTGATTGTATATTCCAAATGCTTGCTTGTAGATTTCTATGCATTGTGATACATAATGATATTATGTATAGATATATTACACTATGTATTATAGTGACACCTATAAGGATATATTTTATACATCATGTAATAATAATGATAAATATATTTTCCAGCGCAAACTCTCTAATATGTTAACCTTTAAATTCGTAAGAAAATCAAAATAGCTTAATGATACTACAGTGCTGCTCATTCAATCATATTTCAGAATCACAGTCCGAATTCAGACGCATTGACCACTGGTTATCGGGGAAAGAACTGACGGAAAACACAACGCGGTAAAATTTTTATTCAGTTTAAGTGCCTGGTTTGACGTTCTAGTTTCCCTTTTAAGCTAGTTTACAATTTATTAGAATTTAAAATTAGTTTATTGACACAGAAATCTAAAGTTAGCTGTTCATTCTAACAGTGTAAATATTATTATTTAATAAACACTTCTCTCCATTAATAATAAAGGATTTTATAAACATTATGAACTGATTTGCAAGTCAAATGATCGTTTTGAATTTTTATTGCTTTGTGTATTCAGAGAGTTAATAATTTATATGCAACTTCGGAGAGGCTACTCGAAATAATTTCAGTTTGCGGGCGAGTATGTTTGTGCAGGTATGGCCAGTCTTAGAACTTGTTGGCTTAAAAATAGAATTATTTTTTCTAAAAATTTTAGAAAATAAAGACCCCTCCCCCAAGTAAGAGAAATTTGTAAGCAAGCTAAATCGCTAAACGCTGATAGCATATAACAGGAAGTGATTCAGTGGGGAAACCAGATTTCTCAACAACTGAAAGTTGGTTTGTTGAAAGCACTACGGTCAAGTTTTGCTACTCGAAAGCTAATTTGACCGGGACCTACAGTTTAAAACCGATCCGAGTGACTGCAAACATCCATGCCAAGATCGGGACTCGAACCCAGTGACAGAAATTGAAGGAAGCCGAAACCTATCGTCAAAGACACTCTGCCACGATTTCTAGGAGATAACCAGGATCAGCAAGGGAATAATAAACCAAGGGTATTACAATAAAATTAGGGTGCAAATTAACATCCGCAGGATATTTTTACAAGAAATAGTAGCTTTTGTTTTCCATTTAAGTTATAAATTTAATTATTGTAAAAATTTGTACACCTAAGTCGAATTTTTTTATGAATAGTTATTTGTATTTAAAGCCCGGTTTTTACACTTATTTCTGAACTATATTTCAGAAGAACAGTCTTATTATGTAGTTACTATAAAAAACGGCTTTACAAACTTGCTTAAAGTAGCGAAAATTTGATAACATGATTTTTAACTTTTGCATTTAAAACTCCTGTTATATCATAGTTTTCTTTTACCAAACAAACTTTTCCTTTTAATTTACTTGATGCAAATTCACTGATTGTATCTTTTAAGAATATGCGTATTTAATTATATTTTAAAGCTAATTTAATATTACTTTTTATGAAAATTGAACAGGCATTATTTAACAGCCTGTTTATAATTAGGTATAGCTGCGTAATTACATAACAGTAAAGAGTAGAATTTTATCAGCATGTAGCTTTAAAGCTTGTTATGAACCAAATACAAGGATTTATTCAGGAAATACTACAACATTTTTAACAGCTGATTAACAGTTATTTGATTTTTAAATATTTCTAAAGCTACATTTTAAACATGTTTACCTGCAACGAACAAAATTTCGTTTTCAAGAAAAAAAAAGTAAATTTTAACACATTTTTACAGAATAAGATGTAAATATAAAATATAATTTCCAACTTAAGCAAAGGTAAAGGGATATGTTTAATAATAAAGAGACTGAAGAACTCAATGAGATAAAAAAAATCACTGAATGAACGAAATACTTAAACAAGGTAAACAAGGGCATTTGTTAGATAATACTAATTTCATTTAAGCACTTCCGAAATATAATAACTGATAATACTATAAAAAATATTTACACTTTGCATAAAACAAATTTCAATTGAAGTATCATTTTACATTTGTACACGCCTAGAAGTTCAATAAAGGTTTAGTATATACAGTCGAACACCGTTATAACGAACTTCAAGGGACCAAAGGTTTTGTTCGCTATATCCGGTGGTTCGCTGAATCCGAACCGTTAAGAAAAATGTTAGAGTTGACAAAAGGTATAATTCATTAGTTGCTATGTGTATTCAAACAATGATGTGTTAAAAAATGATAAGATCTGTTAAAAATGATCATTAATAAATTAAATTGACTAAAATCGATTCATTAAACTGACACAATACTAATTAAATTAACTAAAATTGAAGACAAATTAAAATAAATTCATTTTATCTTCAGTTGTTGCTCACTGTTATGATACAGAAATAATCGGTAATCTTCTGCTGACGTGATGCTGATTTCAAAAACATTTTATGAATTTCTTTGTCCAATACATCAAATGACTCCAACGCTTTTTCTTCCACTGTTTGTGTAGACAAAAACTTATTAATTACACGCATCTCTGCAGTAGCATCTGATATGGCTGGGATTTCGTCATTTATGTGCTCCTCTTCATCAGCATCAGATGCAGAATCTTCGATTTCAGAATGATTCATTTTAATTTCTTCCACAATATCTTCATCAGTCGGATTTTCACATGTAATGACTTCATCATCACATGTTTCGCCCGATTGCATGTCATAATCTGAGAATGATAAAATTTTGTGCTTTTCTGTCCACATCGCGATAAGTAAATCTTCATCATCTTCTTCTTCAACATAATTTGCTTCTACAACATCCGTTGTATCTTCAACATTCTTAAAAAAAATTTTTAATTTTTAAAAATTCAGTAGTCAACTGAAAAAAATGGTTCATTATAGCCGATTCTTAAGATTTTTGAGGTTCTCTATAAAAAATAAATTAGCATTAAATACATTCGGAAGACGGCGGGATCAAAATTTTCGTTCGTTATATCCGTGAGTTCGTTATATACCGGGTTCGCTATAACGGGGTTCGACTGTATTAAAATTCCTCACGCTAAACTGCAATTATTATCTGTCAGTTACAGGAGAAAATAAAAGAAAAAGTATTAGAACTTAATTATAAGTATTTTTATTCTGAAAGAGTTAATAAATTTTATTGATTATAATTCCGAAACTTCACCACGAATATTTAAAGATTAGGAAGGTTTGACTTTTATCACAAATTTAATAAACATATTTACAGTACATTGTACTTACGTCTAATAATTGTTTTAATGGGATGTAAAAAAATTCACTTGCCAGTTAAAATTACAGAACAGCTAGCTGCCTAATTCTTTTTTAAGGCAGGGAAATTGGTTGACAAGATTTTAGCCTTAGATGAAAATGATTCTCCCCTCTTCAGACCGACAGCTATTAAGGAAAGCAATCAGGCGCAAAATAAAACTGAGCTTTTCTTGAAAATTAAATCTAGTTTCGTCTCTTAAAAATATGAAAAAATATCGATTTAAAAGAAACTGAGTATTTCTTCTCGGGGAGTTTTCTATTTCGTAATTTAAAAGTTTATGACATTAATTTTTGAATATCTTACGAAATTTGGGACTTTCACCCCATCTTAATCTACATCCATGCCATAACAAACAGACAGAATGTCTGAAGTGATACGATGGCCGTCATTTTTAATACAAACCATTAAAATGTTCCGTAAAGAAAAATATCATTCATAAATAAATTTAGTCATTGAAAAGCGAAGTCTGAAATAAACAGTCATGCAGTGAAAAAAAATTCTTCTTTTATTTTGAAAAATTTGATTATTTCTTTACATCTATGCATTTATTTTACAGGAAGAATAAATCCATTTAATATAATAAACGTTAAAAATCTTATACAACAACGTAATAATAGATCGAAATTTTCCCGCGCACGTTTATTTTGTGTTATTTTTAATGAATCCTGCATAGTAATGCTTCATTAGAGTTTAATATTTCAGTTTTGACTAGATATCTTTAATCAGGCATAATGTTATCAGCACATGTTATGTTAACAATGAATTTTTTTTATGAAATTTTTGCTCGGTTCTTGCGAGGTTTTTTTCCTAGAACTACATGTTGTGTTTCAGTTATATAAGGTTATATGCGATTCAAAGAAAGCAAAGAATGGCATCATTTATGTTTGTTTCATTTATCTGTTGTATTTAAGAACGTGAGCTCATTTTATTAATTTTTACACAAATTTATTGAAACTTTGATTCCAAAAAGATAAATTAATTGAAACTTTGGTTGTTAAAGGTCAAAACAGCGGTAGTGGCTCTTTCCTGTTATATGTCTTAATTGTAGGTACAAATGTGACAATATTCCTTTGAAATATAACCTGAATTTTGTCTTGATTTGGGGTTTTTTAAATGATTGAGGGCATTGAACATTCAAATTAAAATTATATACTGAGATAGAGTAGTATTTCTTTAGCAAAGAGGCAAAAAATAAATTTAAAAGATAGAATTTTTAAACGATTATTTTTAAGTACAGAATATTCTACGGAAATGAAACGCTTGATAATTTTACAGAAGAAATTTGTTAATCGAATAAATCATTTCAAAACCAGTTTAATAAAAATTAGTTAGAAAAACGAGCTAATTGTACAATATTTTTAGTTTTCCTCAGTCATAAAGTGTTAATGTAAAAATATAAACTTCAGTTATGGATACTAATTTTCTATGAAAAAATGGAAAATTTCTTCCTTAGTTAAAAAATATTTTTATGACTTTGATGAGTGTTTTCGCATTCAATAAATATGTACTACCAATTATTATAATTAATTATTGATAGAAACAAGTATCAATATTCAATATAACTTTTTAAAAAGTTAAGTTTAATGATTCCAAATTTCGGGCTTCATTTCGTAAACAGTCACTTCTGCAATTTAACCGATAATCTTGTGAGTAAAAATTTTTTTTAAAAATTTTAACAAATATTGAATAAAGATTCAGAAACGAAATTTGAATTTTTTTTTTGTTTTGAAATTAGTGTATATGTTTACATTTCAAATAAAAATTTTTAAGGCATAAATAATAAATATCCTTTAAGCCAACCTTATTCTTATAAACTAGTTTTTTTATTACGAAACTTATATATCCATAAATTAAAACCATTTATTTCAAACGTTAAGCATAAAATTTCAGTTAGAGTATAACAAATGTAATCAATTATGAAACATATAAAATGTCTATGCAACACATTATAAGCTTAGTATATTACTCTAAAATAAAACTAACTTTAGTGTAACTTAAGTTACACTAACTTAAGTAAGAGTAAAGCTGAATAAAACATTAGTGAAATCTTATTAGGATGTAAAAACCACATATAAAATTGTCTGGTGAAATAAAAAACTCTTATATCCTCACATAAAATTCTATGCAGTTAGGAACTAACTTATCAGTCACTACATAAGTTCCTCAAAATATTTTTCATTAATAGTTAATAGTGTTTTCTCAATAAACTAACCATAAGTATCTTTTAAAAAATGTTTTTTGTTCTGGTCGTTATGCTTCTGTGTATTTAGAAACATATTTGTCATTTAAATCACAAAACACTGGTATTATTTTTAACATTTAAAGACTTATTTTTGGAAAAATTATTGTATGTACGAATCGCACTAATTAATCTATCAAAAATATTTTTAAAAAGAGTTTCAAAAAATTCAACCAAGATTTATATCTAATTTTGACACTTAAGTAAAATTATAAATTTTAAATTTTAAAATGGACTATTTTGGGGTAGCCATTTATTTTTTTCCCTCTGTATGTGAAACAAATATATTTAAACTATTTTTTTCAGTAATAAAATAAATTGCATGAATCAAATATAGTTTTAATTTAAAATACGTTATGAAAAATGCTAAAGACAAGTATTTCGGGTTCTAGGTGTTTTAGGTTGAAATTTTGTAAAATGTAAATGAATACCAATTTTTGAAAGTGCCGAATGACCTCTACTATTATTCTTAGAAATGTGCGCTATTTGCTAAATTTGCAAAACCCTATATTTTAAACTTAGTAAACATCACTGCTCTGCGCAATAGTAACTGCTTTTCTGCCTAAAAAGTATTTACCGACTTTAATATATTTCTCCTCTTACCTTTGTGAAATGGGAACATATTTCAAGAGCTATTTTCCTTGCATTCACAAACTCGTGGTTCAGGAAATTTATAAATTTGCTAAACCAACAGAGTTAATGAGTAGGATCTAGTAAGACCATAAATATTGTCTTTAGTTTCCTAAAGAGTAAATAGCACAGTTGTAATAATGAAAAAGGATAACGCGCTAATCTCAGAATACAAGAAAATATCAGAAAAATACGGCTTTGAATAAAATAGAAACTAAGCGACATTGCAACATGCTATACTTTTAATCTCTCTGGAGTACTTAATAAAACTTTGAGACCCATTTAAAAGTTTATGTGTAAGTTAACAACAGACGCGATTTCACTCATGTTTATAAGTGATAAATACTTGGTACTCCAGAGAGATAAAATGAGGGACAAATATCCGGTGGCAAAAGTTCCGCTATTCACAATAAATTCGAGAGAGATGAAAGGAAGGCTTCCTACAGACTTGTCGGAAGATGTCAAAACCTTTCGATACAAATTTTCGGTATCATAAAATATCGCTTTAGAAACTAAAATATGCCATATACATCAGAAAATGAAATATTTGACACATTAATAAATCCGCCCGCATAAGATATTAATAATAAATCCTAGATCTACTCTCAAAATATATAGAAAAGTGTATAAATGTTTCTAATTAATTGTTTGACTACCCAAAAAGTATTAAATTTATTTCTTTACTTAATTTTGTGAATGTTGTCATTGAAAAATTCTGCTGTAGTATTTTCAACATAAACTTGATGATACTTCATAGAAATTTATCTCAAACGAATAAAAATTTGCAAAGAAAATGGGGATTAACAATGCTTACTATATGAGTATGTCAAACACTTCACGTGTCAATACGGGTTTGTGAACGTAGAATTTAGTTCAACTTCTATATTAAAGGATCTAATGATGTATGCTTTGATAATAATATATACCTCCATTCTCTGGCTTCCATATTCTCTGTGTTCAGATTAATGTTCTTTTTATGTTACTAGGTATAGCTAATAGTGTTGAAAATGTCATTGACTACTCAATGATCATTTTTGCAATGGGTGACGATCATTTTAGCTTCTCTTCCTAAAGTAATTACAACAGTAATGACGAATCAATTTATGAATCAAAGCTTGTTAATCGTTTATTTAAAGTCAATGTTTGAGAAATGTTTGTGGTATTCAATTCGCTGTTTATAAAACAGTAAATTTAACTTCGAAAATTAATGTTATTCAACTTCATCGAAATAGATATAAAAAATGATATTCTAAATATTTATCGTAAGTTTTTGTTATAAGAAATACCCCTTAGCTTGTGTAAAATCCTGTTTTACATTGACTCACAATGAATATGAGTTAATAACGTCACATAAGGTATTAAATAGAAGGATAATAAAAAAGCCATTAGTTTTATAACAGAAAAGGGTAATTTCTTCTTTGAAGATAAGATCTATTCTAGGGAGTTCCACAATGATTGTAATATACTGGGGTTATATAAGCTGTAACTAAATGTATGGATGTATTATGAAAGTGATTTTCACGAGAAAAATTGAATATTCATATATTTTTTTAATACAGATACAGATGGATATACTTAACATAGCTCAGTGTACTGCATTTAGTTATTGCATAATAGAGAGAAAAAAGGAGGAAAAAAATTATGGAAGACATCTAGGGTGATCTTCCATGATTTTCTGAGATTCTGTGAGTAGGATAAACAAATACTAATTTTTTTTCGGTTGTGAAAAGAATGTTTAAAAAATATGAACTTAATTTTTTTTTAAATCTTCCAGATGTTTTGGTGATCTGTTCATTATTCTGATGGAATAATCCTGCCATTTTTTAAAAGGGACGTTTAGATGTGTCCGTTATTAATAATATTTTGCATTCTGTTCTCTTAATCTTCCTTATCATGTCATAATTTAATTAAATCAAAAGTTTTGCTTCCATCATATTTGGATTTTTTTAATATTTTAGAAACAGTTTAAATCATAAATGTATTTACATAATTTTATCTTTGTACCCTCTTCAGATTTCCTGATCCAATAAAAATCATTTTTAAGAGAAAAATATTATATTTTCCAGTGAACATTATGATAAACTAAGAAATCCACCGTAACTTTGGAACACTGAACTTCAAAGCGCATGGAGAATTTTGAGGCTTTAGTGCTATAAATTTTAATGTATATCTTGATGTAAATCCCAGTAGAACCATGGAACTAACAGAACAAACCCCCAAACTTTTATGTCCTTCTGATGAAAAATTTCTTTAAATAATACTTACTTCCATAAAACGCTCAAAAGTTCGAAAACCGGCCCGATACAAGCTGCGCGATTTTCTTAGCGGAGACAAAAATCAAGGAAAAACTTTAAAATGTTGCAGTGTAGCATACTAACTGTTACAATGATAAGAGAAAATATTAATCTAAACACATAAATATTTTCTGAATACTTTCGGAGAGATGCTGATATCATTTTGTGCTGCAAAGTCTAAAACAAAACTTTCACCAGGACATTACTTATTTTTCCTCTTGTCAGAAGACTTTAACACGGCCAATGAGAACAACAAAAGAAGATTAATAGTATCCTTAGCAAGTGAATATTTTCAGAAACAAATACAGTCGAACCTCCATATATCGAAGTAGCAAATTGCTGGAAAAAAATTCGATATATAGAAATTTCGATATATAGAATTGAGCTTAGTTTTATCATAATTCGCCTAAAAAAATTAAAGCTAATTTTCGTATACGAAACTCCATTTCTAATTTATATGCGAATCCCATTAAATGAAAGTTAATAACTAAAATATGAATTAATATGAAAGAATTATTGAGTACTACATACCTTTAAAAAAACAATAATCCAGACAATGGTTACAATGATCACAGTTACATTCTTTAAAAAAAACTACGAATACCTTGCTCAACAGCCAGTTTTGCGGAAGTTCAAAGAAATGTTCGTATTTATTCAGTCCACTAAAAACTTAATCAGGGATATTTTCGGCGAATTGAAGTCCACTACATATTGTTTCAAATGCCAAAAATTGGGAGATTTTATTCTAAAGTGGAATAAAATCTCCCAATTTGTCTTGAACAAAATTTCGATATATAGAGATTTTTTCGATATATAGAAACAATTTTTCTATGTAATGAACATGGAGATTTGCTAAGAGTTCGATATATAAAAAATTTCGATATGTGGAAGTTCGATATATGGAGGTTCGACTGTATTTATATCCGTAATATAGTCGGAAATCTCCTTAAAACAGATTTGTTTTTCTTTGCCCCCAAAAAAGGTATCCAGAAGCCACGTCTTTATCTGACTCGAAAGTCTGATAAACGTGTTTTTAGCAACGGCTTGCATTTCTGAAAGTTTGGTGTCGCTTTTAAGTGCTGATTTCGAGAAAGTTTGTAAGTGCTTTCGGTGCTTACCTGCGTCGTGGGCGCCGCGTCTCGGCGCCAGGAGAAGCGTCAGGAGAGGCAAGAGCAGGCGGCTCATTCCCGCGCCGATTGTACACACGGTGTCGATTCGGCCGCCCGAGCCCCGAAAAACTCGCGACAAGGGGACGCCCCCGTGCGGCCACCGCTGAAAGCGCACCACTCAAACAACGCGCGCAACTCACACTTTCGGATTTCGCGCTGACGCCAATTTCAAAAATTATTTCCCAAAAACTTTCATTTACTCTTTGCGACGTTTGGAGCAATGGTATCCCTGATCGCCCCTTAATCACCTGGATTTCACAAAGGTGAGGTTAAAAAGGAGTAACTGATTTTAAGAAAACCGAAGATTATATTTTCGAATAAACAGTGTGATAAACAAAGCTAAGAAATCCTCTGCAATTCAAACACTTCTTTCAAATACTGATCTCGGGAACTGGGGGAAAAATAAAACTTTAAGGTCTCCAGTGAAACGGGACTTAAATATTATATCTCTGGGTTTATACAGTTAAAAATAATTTGCAATAGAACGAATGAGATTTCAGAAAGAGAAATTTTCTTTTTCGATTAATATTTATTTTTGACGTTAAAAGTTAAGATTATCGCCATTCTCAAAAATCCAAAAGTTATCAAAAATATCAAAAAGATCAAAAATTCTCAAAAATTCTCAAAAATCTCAAAAATTTCAAAAGTTAAGATTATCGCCATTCTCAAAAATCCAGAGAGGTTTTGCATTGTGATTTCAAATACCACGATCTCGGGAACTCGGGAAAAAATAAAAATTTAAGATCTCCAATGCAAAGGGACTTAAATATTATATCTCTGGGTTTATACAGTTAAAAATAATTTGCAATAGAACGAAACAGTGATTGAGATTTCAGAAAAAGAAATTTTCTTTTTCGATTAATATTTATTTTTGACGTTAAAAGTTAAGATTATCGCCATTCTCAAAAACATCCAAAAGTTATCAAAAATATCAAAAATATCAAAAATATCAAAAATTCTCAAAAATCTCAAAAGTTAAGATTATCGCCATTCTCAAAAATCCAGAGAGGTTTTACATTGTGATTTCAAATACCGCGATCTCGGGAAAAAATAAAAATTTAAGGCATCCAGTGCAATGGAACGTAAATATTATATCTCTGGGTTTATACAGTTAAAAATGATTTGCAGTAGAACGAAACACTGATTGAAATCTGAGAAAAAGAAATTTTCTTTTTCCATTAATATTTACTTTTGACGTTAAAAGTTAAGATTATCGCCATTCTCAAAAATCCAAAAGTTATCAAAAATATCAAAAATCTCAAAAGGATCAAAAATTCTCAAACATCTCAAAAATCTAAAAAGTTAAGATTATTGCCATTCTCAAAAATACAGAGAGGTTCTACATTGTGATTTCAAATACCGCGATCTCGGGAAATCGGGAAGAAATAAAAATTTAAGGTATCCAGTGAAATAGAACGTAAATATTATATCTCTGGGTTTATACAGTTAAAAATAATTTGCAATAAATCGAAACAGTGATGGAAATTTGAGATAAAGAAATTTTCTTTTTCGATTAATATTTATTTTCGACGTTAAAAGTTAAGATTATCGCCATTCTCAAAAATCCCAAAGTTATCAAAAAATATCAAAAATATCAAAAATCTCGAAAATTCTCAAAAATCTCAAAAGTTAAGATTATCGCCATTCTCAAAAATCCAGAGAGGTTTTACATTGTGATTTCAAATACCGCGATCTCGGTAAATCGGGAAGAAATAAAAATTTAAGGTATCCAGTGAAATAGAACGTAAATATTATATCTCTGGGTTTATACAGTTAAAAATAATTTGCAATAGAACGAAACAGTGATTGAAATTTCAGAAAAAAAAAATTTCTTTTTCGATTAATATTTATTTTCAACGTTAAAAGTTAAGATTATCGCCATTCTCAAAAGTCCAAAAGTTATCAAAAATATCAAAAATATCAAAAATATCAAAAATTCTCAAACATCTCAAAAATCTCAAAAGTTAAGATTATCGCCATTCTCAAAAATCCAGAGAGGTTTTACATTGGGATTTCAAATACCGCGATCTCGGGAACTCGGAAAAAAATAAAAATTTAAGGTATCCAGTGCAATGGAACGTAAATATTATATCTCTGGGTTTATACAGTTAAAAATAATTTGCAATAGAACGAAACAGTGATTGAAATTTCAGAAAAAGAAATTTTCTTTTTCGATTAATATTTATTTTCGACGTTAAAAGTTAATATTATCGCCATTCTCAAAAATCCAAAAGTTATCAAAAATATCAAAAATATCAAAAATTCTCAAAAATCTCAAAAATCTCAAAAGTTAAGATTATAGCCATTCTCAAAAATCCAGAGAGGTTTTACATTGTGATTTCAAATACCGCGATCTCAAGAAATCGGGAAGAAATAAAAATTTAAGGTATCCAGTGCAATGGAACGTAAATATTATATCTCTGGGTTTATACAGTTAAAATAGTTTGCAATAGAACGAAACAGTGATTGACAATTCGAGAAA
>OU015501.1:122275131-122300131 GCA_907164885.2 Dolomedes plantarius
TATACAAGTCATAAATTGTGGTTAAGAATATATTATACCATTCTTCATGGAAAAATCAGGAAAGTTCCTGTAGAGATGCTGTTGTGAATATCGATACTTTTATCTATCCGCTTATACAGATCACAGTGGTTGGATTATTTACAGTCGGGGGGATTGTACAGGGCAAGATAAGATATTTGACTTCTTTTTCATGCTCTTCAAACCAATACTCGATAGATTTAGCAGTATGTATAGTGTGATTATCATAACAGAGAACGTCATCTCCTGCAAGAAACAATGTTTGCACCATATGATGGACTACTGAGCTAAAATTTCGACATAGTCCTTCTCATTCAATCTCCCTTTTACGGTTACAATAGAGCCTGGAGAAAACCATGAGATGCCATCCCAAACCCTGATAGATCAACCTCCATGATTGACAGTTGAGATGAGACAGCCAGAATCTTACGCTTGTGTAGATGTTCTCCACACATACGAACATCTTGTTGCGAGGAACAAAGTAAACAATGATTCGTCGGACCAAATGCCTTTTTTCGATATATTACTCGACCAGGATTTGCACTCGTAGCACCATTGTGGACGATATTTTGTATTGGCATCTATTACAAGTGGCTTGGGAATAACTACTTTTCCTTAAAGTTTTGTTTGTGAAGTACCCTTCTACCTCTGATGGTTGATACCGGAACATGCAGATACAGATTGAGCTCTTCGGTCATTTTAGTTGCAGCTGTTTTCTTTCTTCATGTTACAATCCGCTTCAATAGCTCGTCCGTCTCTTTCTCTCAGCTCTCCTTTTCGTCCACTATTCTGTTTGGCAAAGAACGTTTTTCCGTGCACTCTGTATGCTATCATGGCATTCGATACCATAGCTCGAAAAACACCTTTTAGCCTTGGGTTTGCAGTAACAGATACTCCAATTTAAACGCGAACCAACAATTTGCCCTTTTCTCAAGGTCTGCAAGGTTTGACATTTTACGCTGTTCCTCCCAAAAGCCCGATCCACTTAGCTTTATTACTGCTACCTGACAGTAGAATAATACATACACTATATTATATAAAAAAATACCGGTGGCCAGACTTTTTTTTAAAGGAATACGAAGCACATTCATAAACGCCAATAATAATGATAGGTGTTTCCATTATTATGATTACCACCTGCATATATATATATATATATATATGTGTGTGTGTGTGTGTGATAATAACGTCCTACCATTATATATCTAATGCGAATTTAAAACTATCCTTGTTTCCTCTCAATAAAGTACAGTCCCTTTCTTCTAATTGCGACCTAGGAATTAACGAACTAACCATCCAAATTATCCCTTAGTGCACGCGCGTTGTGTTTCCATTATTTTGATACCACCTGTATATATATATACTAGCTGAAAACCCGCACTTCGCTACGGAGTACATTCAAATTAAATACAACGGTCAATGTATGGAATTAATGCAAAAAAAAAAAAAATATATATATATATATATATATATATTTATTTATTTATAATAAATACGACGATCAATATATACAATTGATGTAGAAAAAATTATATATATTTATAAAAAATCGTAAGGGATATTTTTATAGACAAAATAATGTCCAATCGTCTGCCGCATTAGCAAGAAAAAAAATATTTTTTTGTCTATTTAGTTGTTATGCACGTGACGATAAATTTATTTAAAGTACCAGAAAAGGAAATCACGTGATCGGCATTTAATAAATTAAATTCTAAAAATTAATCCTTAAAAATTCACCAAAAATCAGAAAATAGAGGTAAAGATTCGAAAAAGCTTTCATTTTAAAGGAATTTTTATGATCTTTCTCGTGATATAAATTTTATAACCCTTAAATTATTATTTTAAATGCAAACTTTAAAAAAGTTACTAAAATAGCTTAAAAATTTAATTTAAAAAAATCTAAGAAGAATTTTTCAAAAATCTTTCTTAGTGCACCCCTACACCATAAGAAGAAACGCTATGCAAAATTTTAGCCCTTTAGGTCCAGCGGTTTGGTCTGTGCGTTGTATGTCAGTCAGTGAGTCAGTTACGGAACTATTATATATATATATATATATATATATATATATATATATATATATATATATATATATTATAGATAGATAGATAGAGAGCGAGAGAGAGAGATATGCTTAAAAGAGAAAGCTAAAATTGAAAGTAATGAATATATGACTAACAATTTCAAACATAGGATCAATAAAGTAAGATGAATGATGGCCTTAAGGAGTGATTATCTATTATCATTTACAGGAAAGTAGTGGAAATACCAACAGGAACGGAATGCTTTTTAATAACCACAAAATTGTAGCTACTATTAAGAAGCCTTCTATTCCAATTATCTATTACGTTCATCTTTTATGAACATTAGAAATATCATGATTTCGTCTGTGGAAGGAATTCCCCATTCCCTAATTAAGGAAAATACCCTAAATACAACACATAAAAACGATACGCGGCTTGTATGTAATAAACACAGGTCTAAAAGCCTTCACTGTTTTATATAAAAAGGAGTAGAATGATGACTGAACCACTAATCGCTTTATTGACCCGACTTTCATCAATATCCTGCAATTTTTGCTACTGCGATTAACTTAATTGCTGTTGTTCATAACTGCAATAGAGTATGTTACACAAAAAACCAATTGTTGCTTCATTTTAGCTTTCATTTTAAGTTCAGTTAATATCAAGGATTTATCATTCGGCTGTAACACTGACGTCATCCAACTGAATCATAGGATGTGCAATCCAAGTGACTTCAAAAAAATTAAATTACAGACTTGTTTATAACATTTGTCGGATGTCACCCCTTGGGACCCTTGGACAATATTGAGAAAGCACCTGGCAAAATTGGACTCTAAACCTTTTAGTGGCATTATAAACCGACGCTGTATCTTCAGTCCGCTAGCCAATAGCTACCTAGTCTGGAATACTTCTGGCCAGGGGGCATTAGACACAAGAACGTCCTATATATATATATATATATATATATATATATATATATATATATATACACTCACAGGTGCAAAATAATGGAAACAGCTATCAATATTAGTGGTGCTTATGAATGTGCTTCGTATTCCTTAAAAAACAAGTCTGGCCATCAGTATTTTTTTATATAATAGAGTGTATATATTAGTCTATTGTCAGGTAGCAGTAATGAAGCTAAGGGCATCATGCTTTTGGGGGGAACAGCGTAAAATGTCAAACCTTGCACACCTTGCGAAAAAGGCAAATTGTTGGAACGCGCTTAAATTGGAGTATATGTTACTGGAACCCCCAAGCTAATAGGTGTTTTTCGAGCTATGGTATCGAAAGTCATGATAGTATACAGAGTGCACGGAAAAACTTTCTTTGCCAAACAGAATAGTGGATGAAAAGGAGAGCTGAGAGAAAGAGACGGACGAGGTATTGAAGCGGATTGTGACATGAAGAAAGAAAACAGCTGCAACTAAAATGACCGAAGAGCTCAATCTGCATCTGCATGTTCCGGTATCAACCATCAGAGGTAGAAGGAAACTTCACAAACAAAGCTTTAAGGAAAAGTAGTTATTCCCAAGCCACTCGTAATAGATGCCAATACAAAATAACGTCCACAGTGTTGCCACGACCGCAAATCCTGGTCGAGTAATATGTCGAAAAACGGCATTTGGTCCGACGAATCATTGTTCACATTGTTCCTCGCAACAAGATGTGCATATGTGTGGAGAACACCTACACAAGCGTATGATTCTGGCTGTCTCATCTCAACTGTGAATCATGGAGGTAGATCTATCAGGGTTTGGGATGGCATCCCATGGTTTTCTTTAGGCCCTATTGTTGCCATATAAGGGAGATTGAATGGGAAGAACTATGTCGAAATTTTAACTCACTAGTCCATCCTATGGTGCAAACATTGTTTCTTGCAGGAGATGGCGTTCTCCGGGATGATAATCCCTCTTACATACAGCTAAATCTATCAAGTATTGGTTTGAAGAGCTTGAAAAAGAAGTCAAATATCTTATCTTGGCCTGTACAATCCCCCCCCCCCGACTATATATCATCCAACCACTGTGATTTGTATAAGCGGATAGAGTTAGGTATCGATATCCACCGCAGAATCTCCACAGGAACTTTCATGATTTTTCTCTGAAAAATGGTGTAAAATATTCTTAACCACTATTAAGGACTTGTATAATCCAATTCCAAGGGGAATTAGGTGGTATTACATAACAAAGGGGATTCTGCGCCGTATTAATAAAGGTTTTCATGATGTTTCTTAGTGTTTCCATTATTTTGATAACCACCTGTATATATATATATATATATGTGTGTGTGTGTGTGTGTGTGTGTGTGTGTGTGTGTAAGTAATACCCACGCTGCTATGTGTATATCGTTCATCGTCCAGGTAGTCTCAGCACACAGGAGGCGCGCCCATATTTAAATCGTAGCCAGAGTGACAAGGAGTTAGCCACAACTCTCTAACATTGTCTTTATTTCGTAAACACTCAAGGGGAAGAGTTACATCTTATATTCACAGAATATCATTTTGACGTAGTTTGGAGCATCATGTCACAAATAATACAATCCTGGACCAGCCGGAGCATCACATCTCAGCGTGCTATAACGACATAGGACAGAAAGGAGCGTAAACTGGGCATATTGCACGGACAGACGCTGAGCAAAAGCTGCCAAGAAAGCCCTTGCTCGCCTCCAATGCGAGGGCGCCAAAACTTTTAATTGGTTAACTGAGATCATCTACTCTCGCGCGTCAGAATCGGATGATCTCCAGAACTTTCTAGAAACGGTTGCATCATCATGTTTTTGAAAACAAGTTACTGTTTACACGTGCAATAAGGTATAATTTAGTTGGCTAGTTCGGTTATCGTTAGGTCAGAATTTGGAATAGGGGGCTATACTTTATTGAAACAACACGGGACAATTTAGAATAAGCATTTAATTAAAGAAGGTGGAATGTTATTATTTCACACACACACACACACATACATATATATGTATATATATATATATATATATATATATATATATATATATATATATATATATATATATATATATATATATATATATACACACATATATATGTATATATATATATATATATATATATATATATAACAAACGTACAGAGGCTAGAGATAGCCTAGTGGTACGATCGAATCCTAATAAGCGCCATTAAATAGCTCCGTGTCTGGGCGGGATGTAGGCACGTTAAATCCGTATACCGGAAAATTTCCACTATGATGTCAGAGAGGGTGGGAGAGGGTTAGATCCCCCCAGATGCCGCCTCTAGGGCTGCTCGGCCAAAACTGAGTTGCACCTGGCTAAATCGGGATCCGTCCCTTGTGGTGCCATTATAAACCGGAGCCTCACTCCTTAGACCGTTAGCCTATATGGACCTGGTCTGGAATAAATTCCAAGGGGCATTAGAAACAACAACATAAACAACAAATATACAGATTTGTTATAAAAGAAAGTGTTTTTTCTGAAACAAATGCTATTGTCACATAGAGAAAAATTATCAAATTTTAACTTCGGTAAGACGATGTATGTGGATATTTGCAATTGCTTAAAATAATTAAGAAAAAGAAGTCGAAAAGTTTTTAAAACAGAGTACATCAGCCGAAGATATTTTATTACATTAGAGTATAATGACGGGCATTAAAACATCCTAGTATCCATAGAAATCATCTGCATGTAATTACATTTAAAAGATCTTACATTTAAATGTGGACTCCTGAGAATGTGCTACAACTCTGTTACCATTTAATACTGAAATAAACATTTATGTCTGAAAATTGAAGTCTGCAGACGCAAAAGCAATACCGTTGGAAAAAATGTGTCTTTCGGGACATTTCTTTTTTACATTTTTTTTTCATCTGAGATTCCGAACGATATTATTTTTTATATATCCCTATATAAGATATTTCAAAAGTTCTAAAATGCTAAATCTGACTTATTTTGTCTATTAATTCCAAAAAAGCATTTTAATTTATTTGGGCCATGATTATGCAAATAAGTTTAGATGCTGTGAAAGGTTTCCGGACACGTGTTCGAAGGAAATTTTAATGAAACTTCGACATGCGAGTGTTTGTGGACTGGATAAATATTTTTCAATACGCCGTGTGCTAGACAGAGTAGATGCACAACTTTCTACAACTGGGATTTACGGCGTTTTTGACTCCAGGCATTAGTTTGATAGCTGTCCAACTAATGATGATTTCCATACACGACCAACGTATGGTGTCATTACAAAGTTTTAGCTATCCATAAAGGGAATTTCTACGTCTCATTCTATAAGGTTGATAAATTTTGTTGTAATAAAATACAGCTTAAGTGATTAAAATGTAATATAATGAGAAATAAAAAGTCATATGAAGATTAAGTATTTACATGTGAATGCTTTTATTGCTATTA
This sequence comes from Dolomedes plantarius, assembly GCA_907164885.2. Classification (NCBI taxonomy): domain Eukaryota; kingdom Metazoa; phylum Arthropoda; class Arachnida; order Araneae; family Dolomedidae; genus Dolomedes; species Dolomedes plantarius. The sequence continues at coordinate 122,281,564 of OU015501.1, forward strand.
TAGTTATATGAATGAGGGTTAACACAAATATCCTTATCCTATAATAAAATATGAGATACAATCTAAGAATAAATTATTCTTGTAGATTATTTTCATTAATTATCCGTTCTACTATATCATAGTAGAATATGGTTTTAAATTTTGAATTTAAACTTTTTTCGAAGAAAATTTTATTTTAACTTTGCCATGCAAGTATTTGTGGACTGGATAAACATTTTTCAATACGCTATGTAGTAGACAGAGTAGAGGCACAACCTTCTACTATTGGGACGTACGGTGTTTTTGACTCCAGGCATTATTTTGATAGCTGTCCAACTAATGAGGATTTCCATACAAGACCAATGTATGGTCTTGTATGGAACTTGTCGTTACAGCGTTTAAGCTATCCATAAATGGAATTTCCAAGTCTCCTTTTATTAAGCTGATAATTTTTTTTATAATGAAATACTGCTTAAGAGATTAAAATGTAATAAAATGAGAAATAAAAAGTAATTCGAAGATTAAGTATTTACATATGAATGCTTTTATTGCTTTTATAGTTATATGAAATAGGGTTTAAGGCAATATCCTTATCCTATAATAAAATATAATAGACATACCTAAAAATAAATTTATCTTGCAGATTATTTTCATTAATTATCCGTTTTACCATATCATAGTATAAGGGGCGCGGTGGTCCGGTCGACAAAGGCGTAAAGCCAGTGATCTGCATGTTGCTGGTTCGATACCCGACGCTGACAAAACCACCGACATGTACACTAATGACAACTTGTGCACGGAAAAAAAATCTGTCGTAGCTGCAATGTCCTCCAAGTTCCCAAACATTACCTCACGAGGTCAAGTGTTCCAGTCTCGACCCTTGATTTGGTTCAAAATTGCAGGGCCGGTATGTTTCAAACGGGTACAGCGTGGACTCAACCCCTGTGGTGCACCAGAGGCAACGCATGCAGAAACGAGGCAACGAAGTCAGAAGTGGTCGCACACTTCTGACTCCTCCCGTAGAAAAGCCTACACTCAACTGTCAGCTATTGGAAAATATATATCATAGTAGAATATGTTTTTAAGTTTTGATTGGATTTTCAAAACAGATACATACAGTCACTAAAGGGTTTTAGGTAAAAAAATCCATTTCAAATTTTATTAAGTAATTACATACGAAAACATTTATTATATTTACATTTATCAGAAAGAGCATCAAAACGATTTTCAGTATCCTTTAATAAAATCTAAGTATAACACATTATAGGAATAAAGTTAAAGGATAATATTCACTCATTATCCGTTCTATATCATTGTAGAATATGATTTTAAATTTTGATCGGTTCTCAAAAAGGGTATATATAGCCAATTGTCAAAATGATCATGTTTGATATTAATGTCCTGTTGAATTTTTATAATAAAATGATACTGTTTAAAATAAAATGTAATAAAATAGGGGGAAACGTCATACCATGATTAAGATAAGATGAACGCTTGTATTACTTTAATAGTTATAAAAAAGAGATTTATTAGACTTATCTTTGTACTTTCGTGAAATCTAAGTGATATGTGATATAGAAGTTAATTATTATAGCACATGATATAAATGTATTATTAGCTCTTATATATCTTAGTTAAATATCATTTTAAATTTTAATTGGATCCTCAAATGAAACACAAAAAGTCAGCTACAAAAGTGGTTTGGGGATCTGAAATCTTTACAAATAATAAAATTGTAGTATATTTTATTGATTTAAAACCCATCAGTTTAATTTTTTGATATTCTAATACACTACGTGCTGAAATTTTTTGCATACTACCTAATTTTTTAGTCTTCCTTCGTCATTTTCTTCCTTGATTGATTGAGCTGATTAATCAGAGATTGTGGCGTCTTAAATTTGCGAATATTTTTGACGAAGAAACTTTATATGAATGTAAGGAGAGAGTTCCAAAGGTCTCTTTATTTCGTTTCTCTGGAATTCAATTAGGTTGGAATCACGTTAAAATCTACCTAAACTCCCATAAGTTCCCCGCATTTTTGGCAAATTAATAAAATTTAATAATGTTTTAAAAATACCACAAGAAAAATCTATTACCTTTTCATCATACATGTAAGATTTAAAATTTATTCGGGCTCTAATATAAATCATAGACACGCTCTCTTAACCATACAGCAAAATTTGCATCTCACTATGAATGCTTTATATTATCTTATTTTTTTCTAATGCGGAGGCACTTGTTCCGAGACTTTTGCGCTCTAAGCCGTGGTAATTTGTTGAATAGATTTTATCTGAAAGCCCCATACAGGTTAGTCATCATTACTCCTTGGTGCTGCTTCAATTTTGACCGAGCATCCCTAGAGGCGACATCTAGAGGGTTCGTACCTTATCCCACCCACTGACATCATATAAGAACTTTCCGGTCTACAGATTTAACATGCCCATATCCGGCCTAGACACGAAGGTATTAAATATCGTTAGTTGGAATTCTGACTGAGCACCCTCCGTCCAAAGACCAACTCGTTAACACTAGGCTGCCTCGGCTTACGCACTGTATTTACTTCATCGCACGTTTTATCGACTACTCTTGGATGCTCACTTACTCTCACTTACTCTCTGACTACATTTCAACAGCTGAATTCAAGTCTCTCAGACATTAAACGTGCTTAGATCATGGTATTTTCCTCTGGGAGGCTTTTACTTGAAAAGAAAAAATTTAAATCATAGTTTGGAGAAGAGAAATTGATCTTAAATTTGCAGCTTAACTGACACCAACAAAGGATGATCATCTAGAAGCTAACGAAAAAATTTAATACGCTTTGCGGAGGGGTGAACCACTGCCAGAAAAGGACAGGAACTGAAACGGAAAAGAATAATGTACTTCTGGAAAAGAATACAGGAGACTATTGGGGCAACAAAAGAAGGCGGTTCCTTAGATCAAAATAAGTTTCAACATAACAGCTGTCTCACGAGACATACATGTCTATTATTCCAAAAGCAAAGATTTAAGGCGGTGCGTCAGTTCATATTGCTGACCTTGATTCCCAATATTAAGCTATAGGGAATTTTTGTAAACGCAGACTATGAAAGTAAACATTTAAGTAAATATTGCGTAGTTTTAAAAACATTAAATTTTCAACAGCTAATTTTCATAGTGAATTATTGATTTCTATTGCAACAGAATTAAAACTGTGTTTCTTTAATTTTAAATTAAAACAAAAAGAGTTTTGACAAATTCATTGTATTTAAAGATCTCTTTTGAAATGCAGAAAATGGAATTCAAAATTATGCCCTTACCAATTTGTGATTAAAAAATACTGAGAGGAAAATTCCCCATAACCAGACAACGGAATTTGATTTACCAACTGATGAACCGCCTTAACTGATCCGTACTTTGTACAGTCGAATGGTTCTCGAACATTCGAGATCTAAAAATTGAACTTCGATGAATAATTTCCTCATAGCGATGGCATTGCTGATCTTGATTCTGAATATTAAGCTATAGGGAATTTTTGTAAACGCAGACTATGAAAGTAAGCATTTAAGTAAATATTGCGTAGTTTTAAAAACATTAAATTTTCACCAGCTAATTTTCATAGGGAGTGAATTATTGATTTCTATTGCAACAGAATTAAAACTGTGTTTTTTAAATTTTAAATTAAAACAAAAATAGTTTTGACAAATTCATTGTATTTAAAGATCTCTTTTGAAATGCAGAAAATGGAATTCAAAAATATACCCTTACCAATTTGTGATTAAAAAATACTGAGAGGAAAATTCCCCATAACCAGACAACGGGATTTGATTTACCAACTGATGAACCGCCTTAACTGATCCGTACTTTGTACAGTTGAATGGTTCTCGAACATTCGTGATCTAAAAATTGAACTTAGATGAATAATTTCCTCATAGCGATGGCATTACTGATCTTGATTCTCAATATTAAGCTATAGGGAATTTTTGTAAACGCAGATTATGAAAGTAAACATTTAAATAAGTATCGCGTAGTTTTAAAAACATTAAATTTTCAGCAGCTAATTTTCATAGGAAGTGAATTATTGATTTCTATTGCAACAGAATTAAAACTGTGTTTCTTTAACTTTAAATTAAAACAAAAAGAGTTTTTAAAAATTCATTGTATTTAAATATTTCTTTTGAAATGCAGAAAATGGAATTCAAAAACATGCCCTTACCAATTTGTGATTAAAAAATACTGAGAGGAAAATTCCCCATAACCAGACAACGGAATTTGATTTACCAACTGATGAACCGCCTTAACTGATCCGTACTTTGTACAGTCGAATGGTTCTCGAACATTCGAGATCTAAAAATTGAACTTCGATGAATAATTTCCTCATAGCGATGGCATTGCTGATCTTGATTCTCAATATTAAGCTATAGGGAATTTTTGTAAACGCAGATTATGAAAGTAAACATTTAAATAAGTATCGCGTAGTTTTAAAAACATTAAATTTTCAGTAGCTAATTTTCATAGGAAGTGAATTATTGATTTCTATTGCAACAGAATTAAAACTGTGTTTCTTTAACTTTAAATTAAAACAAAAAGAGTTTTTAAAAATTCATTGTATTTAAATATTTCTTTTGAAATGCAGAAAATGGAATTCAAAAACATGCCCTTACCAATTTGTGATTAAAAAATACTGAGAGGAAAATTCCCCATAACCAGACAACGGAATTTGATTTACCAACTGATGAACCGCCTTAACTGATCCGTACTTTGTACAGTCGAATGGTTCTCGAACATTCGAGATCTAAAAATTGAACTTCGATGAATAATTTCCTCATAGCGATGGCATTGCTGATCTTGATTCTCAATATTAAGCTATAGGGAATTTTTGTAAACGCAGATTATGAAAGTAAACATTTAAATAAGTATCGCGTAGTTTTAAAAACATTAAATTTTCAGTAGCTAATTTTTATAGGGAGTGAATTATTGATTTCTATTGCAACTGAATTAAAACTGTGTTTCTTTAATTTTAAATTAAAACATAAAGAGTTTTTAAAAATTCATTGTATTTAAAGATCTCTTTTGAAATGCAGAAAATGGAATTTAAAAATATGCCCTTACTAATCTGTGATTAAAAAATACTGAGAGGACAATTCCCCATAACTAGACATCGGAAGTTGATTTGTCAAGTGATGAACCGCCTTAACTGATCCGTACTTTTATTTATTTATATAATCTCTTGTTTCACCCATTGTTTAAATTCTCCGTTATCATTTAAGTTAGCCATGCCACATTGGTTACTCGTAGTCGTTCTAGTTAATTAGTTTATTTTTCAACTAATTAATTTATTTTTTCTCCCTTAATCATTGTCAACACTATTTGTAAACTTGAGAACGGTTAATCTCATGCCACATACTAACCTAGATACTGACGATAACGAGCTCTTGCTCTCTGGTGCGTCTATAGTGTTTTATGTAAATGTCAATGTCAATGATCCGTACTTTGTATAGTTGAATGGTTCTCGAACATTCGAGATCTAAAAATTAAACTTCGATGAAAAATTTACTCATTGCGATGAAAGTCAGGTGCATTAGGGCTTGTTCACATAGGAGTCCGTTGCGTTGCGTTAAGGAAAAGATGACGTTGAGACGAAAATAAACCAATCATATGCCTCCAAACGATTAGCAATGAAATTTTTAACGCTTATGATTGGTTTATTTTCGTCTCAAAGTCATCTTTTCCTTAACGCAAAGCAACGGACTCCTATGTGAACAGGCCCTTACTGGGCCAAAACAAAATGCTAATTAAATAAGTATTTACTAGTATTTACTTGCATAAGTATTTAAATATCTAGCAGAGATTTTATTTTTCTAAGCGTACAAACAGTATGAGAGTGTTCCAACATTAAAGGTAAAGGCGTTGACTATACATGGGCTGCGAGTATTACGTCGATGTCCACTAGTACTAAAAAGGAAGATTAACCGCGCAAACTGTTGTCTTTTGCACCATAGTTAGGGATAGGTAATTTTCGTATTTACGAAATAGATGCGAATAAATGCGAAATTTGCCGAACTGACCGAATAAATGCAAAAATTATTCCTTTACTACTTTTTGGTGAAAATGCGGTGATAAACGGCTTTTTAAGCGAAATTATGTAATAATAGTAATAATTTATAAACATAATGGCTTGAAGAAATATGGCTACTATGTTCTACAAGAAACGAAACTAAAGAGTGAGAAACTTCAAAACGAAAGTGGTGCAAAGTTTAAATCATTTTTGCATGTTTTTTAATGAATTTAACATATTTACATATTTACAAGAAGATGATAATAGGCTGGAAAGCCTCAAAATTAACTAAATTGAACAGAATAGACATATTATGGGATCTTAATCCCCTTCAAAGAAAACTACATTCTAAAACTGATTCATCACTCTAGCAACAACAAGAGCGAGAACGAAATTCTAAATTGTAAACATTTGAGAATAAAGTCAAACGATGGGCTTGCAGCGCCATCTCTTGACATATTTCTCTACAGGCTTAACTAAGACCATCCGAGGTCTGTGACTGATAAATCTCCCTCTCCTTCGGATTTGCTCCGGATCACCCTGACAGTTTGTCAGTACCGGAGTCGAACCTAAAAATCTAACTGTAAAAATCAACCATCAAGTTTTGTGGAGCAATTTAATAGATTTAAGAACGTCTCTTGAGCGCCAAAGTCAAGGGTATTTCAGCTCATTAGAGTTGTCAACCAAGAAATTGCTGTTGATGTTATACAGATTTTAATTTCAACGAAATGCTGCTAGCTTTGCGAAGGCAGCTATACAAAGCTTCTATAGTCTCGTTAACAGAGTAGATGCTGAGAAATTTTAGCATGTACAACATAGTAATTAAAGACAGAAGGCAAAGACTTAATAGGGAGGCTACTACAATGTTAGCTTTTAACTAAGAATTTTGATACTTACCTATCAAAGTAAGTAAAATTGTAATTTTTTTTAAATAAACGCGAAATTTTTTAATTTATATTTTTTGCGAATATATGCAAAATTTTATATACTGAATTTTTTTTGCGAAATTTTGATATTTTTTTATGTGAAGTTTACGTCATAGTATCATACGTATACAAACTAGAGTAAAAACTGCTAAAGATTTTTGTGCTTTCCGCTGTGAGAGTTTGGCCTTGTTCACTTTGAGTCCGCCAGCGTTGCGTAGCTTCATCGTTACCCCCATCGAAATAAGGGCCTGTTCACATAGGAGTCCGTTACGTTGCGTTAAGGAAAAGATGACGTTGAGACGAAAATAAACCAATCATATGCCTCCAAACGATTAGCAATGAAATTTTTAACGCCTATGATTGGTTTATTTTCGTCTCAACGTCATCTTTTCCTTAACGCAACGCAACAGACTCCTATGTGAACAGGCCCTAATTTTTACTAATTACGGACCGTAACAACTTCGGGCCTAATTGTTTGGAGGTTCATAATAGGTTAAAATTATTTCGAAACGAGTAAGGGCCTGTTCACATAGGAGTCCGTTGCGTTGCGTTAAGGAAAAGATGACGTTGAGACGAAAATAAACCAATCACAGGCCTCCAAACGATTAGCAAGGAAATTTTTAACGCCTATGATTGGTTTATTTTCGTCTCAACGTCTTCTTTTCCTTAACGCTACGCAACGGACTCCTATGTGAACAGGCCCTAACGCTGACGCTAAGCAACGCTGGCGGACTCAATGTGAACAAGGCTGATGATGATCTGCTTTCACTGGCAGATGGCGTGAATTGGAGTGAAATTCAGTGGCAGATACTGGTGTTTAGTTGTGGAATGTCTTAAGCTGAAAAGAAGAATGTTTTGGAAGCACCAAATTCTAAAAATATCATACCGCTCAGAAATCAGACTTCTGCGTGATGAAACTCGACCTCGCGAAAGATCCTAGCAAACAAAGTCTTAGCAGAGAGATCAGAAGTAGAATTTATGCGTCATTCATTGAATATTCTTGATTTCATTCCATAAGGTTTTCATCTTTTTATTCTATTCAAGAAATTTTAATTAGGAAAAATTTGATGACCAAAATGATCACTGTAAACTGAATTATATATGACTTCAAGATCTTTGAATGGGAAACCTACCAGGAAAAAAATATTGAAACTTGTGAAGCACTAGGATAAATGTCTTAATGCTATACAGGTACGTCAAACTAATCTCGAAAAAACAAATATTAGCTTGTACAGTTTGCTGAATTTCTTTCGAATTTTGCTTGCATGGAAATTGTGGTCTAAGAAAAATTTATAAACACAGCTACATAAAAATACACTTTGTAATGTAAAATTCTAATTTTTTTTTTTGAACTAACATGTATAGTCCTTCTTCAGGCCTCAGATTGTTATGAGTCATTATATTCACAATGTATCGCAACTATTTCTACAAGTTTTGAGTTAATCAATCCAAAATTAGCTGTCAATTTTTACGTTTTAATTTGAATTTTTAAGAGTCAGTTGTGATTTGCCTCTGAAAACGACCGTACTAATGGTCCATTTCCAACTAATCCCCATTAGATATTTAAAATTTGTTTATCTCTTATCTATAAATCTAAGATTCTTAAATTTGTTTAAATTCATCTCAATTGTTTGCAATAAATGTGTCAATGAACTTTTGATTAGTGCCTTAATTAAAAGAGCCCCAACGCAGTACTATGCAAACTTTGCCTTACTGAGAAATGCAAATTTCATTTTTATTCTCAAAACTGAAACATAATGTCACATTTCCAAACAAGCACATTTATATGGCTGCTAAAAACTGTTCTTTGGGGGGGGGGGGGGGGGTTTAAATTTTTATATTATACAAATCCTAATTAATTAGATATCTAAAATCTGTTTTTCTAAGATATGTTTATCTCTTATTTGTAAATCTCAAATTCTTAAATTTGTATTCATCTCAATTGTTTGCAATAAATGTGTCAATGAACTTTCGATTAGTACCTTAATTATAAGATCACCAACGCAGTACTATGCAAACTTTACCTTATTGAGAAATATAAATTTCATTTTTATGCTAAATAAAGAAACGCATTGTCACATTTCCAAACAAGCACATTTATATGGCTGCTAAAAACTGTCCTTTAGGTTTTTTAAATTTTGTTTTATTATGTAAACCCTAATTAATTAGATATTTAAAATATGTTTATCTAGTATATGTTTATCTCTTATCTGTAAATCTAAGAATCTAAAATCGATTTAAATTCATCTCAATTGTTTGCAATAAATGTGTCAATGAACTTTTGATTAGTGCTTCATTTATAAGATCACCAACGCAGTACTATGCAAACTTTACCTTACTGAGAAATACAAATTTCATTTTTATGCTCAAAAAATAAATATAATGTCACATTTCCAAACAAGCACATTTATATGGCTGCTAAAAACTGTCCTTTGGTGTTTTTTTATTTATATGTTATACAAATCCTAATTAGTTTCGAATAAAAAAATCTATTTTCGCTAATTTTCAACAACCCTATTTAATTCCTTAAAATAAAAATAATTTTATAAATGATAAGAGAGTCTGAAGAGGGGAAAGATTTTTCATACTAAGCAGAAAATTTGTTTTCACGCTTCATTACTTTCTGCAGTTCTTCAGAAATTAATCCTGCGAACAAGTACAATATGTGAATTAAGAAGTAAGTCTATCCCTTACTATCCGTTAGGATGCATTTATATTTCCCAATAACCCAAATCATTCCTGAAAAACCCTACTTATTATCCGCTGACACTTAAATATCTAACGTAATAAAAAATGGCTTGTACATGCTTATAATATCGTATGACGCGCGTTTTAAGATTGTTAAGAGGCAAATAATCGCTAATTCGCTGAAACTTTTGTCTAGTTAAAACTTGTTTTCTGCGATTTTTTTTTTTTTTTTTTTTTTTTTTGGGGGGGGGGGGGGGGTCTAAATTTTCAGTCTTTTATTTTATTTAAAGTATTTTATTTAAGATATCTTTTTTTCTTATTTTATTCAAGGTCTATGTTGAAATGGCAGTTTTGGTGCAAAATTTCGAATTTTTTTATTGCTCTATTTCAAAGGCCAATGTTTTAGGACTCTAAAACTGATTTACTATTATTCTTACGATCATTGGATGAGAACTTATGGTCAATTTAATAAACTGAAAGCTATATTAAAAGACCGGAAGCAGCATCTATAAATGCATTTTCTAGAAAACTAATTTTTCAGTTATTTTGTAAACAAAGAAAGCCAATAATTTAAAGTTATCAATATATTTTAATGAAATTTTTCATTAGTGTTTTACATGTTACTAACTATATTTTGAAGTGAAAGATAATCTATATGTGTTAGTTTAATAATTCTACAGGTACTTGTACTTATAAAAGGATAATTGTTTTTAAAAATCAGTGTTTTTTTTTACTTTTTTGGTATATTTAAGTGAATTTTGGAAATATTTTAAAACTCTTGCTAACCATGTTTTGAAGTAAAAGATAAGCTATATGTGTTAATTTAATATTTCTACAAGTAACTGTACTTATAAAAAGATTTTTTTAAAATCAGTGATTTTTCACTTTTTTGGTATATTTCAGTGATTTTTGGAAATATTTTAAACTTTTCTTCAAAACACAGATAAGTGTCACAATAGTACAAAGGAGATTAAAATATATTTAGTTTAATTGAGTATAGGGTCTCCCGCGTAAGCACTAAACTGTACTTAAAATTTATAAAATATTCCCCATATTTCAAAATGTTATGAAATTTTTGCCAAAAATATATTTGTTTTCATGATTTTATATCACATTTGAACTAAAATTATATGTATGTAGCAGTGAAAGTTAATTGTAATGTTGGGATTATTAGAATATTAATTATACTTACTAATGTTGTGATTATGATTTTAAATTCATTGCTTAAAGATTGTGGTTAGTACATTGATTGATTGTGATTCCCAAATAATAGAAACAACTCTGGTTTATACTGACAAATTAATTTATTGATTATTAACACTTAAATAATACGCTACAAGTTACTAAATGTTTCCTCCGGCATTTACACATTATTCACAACTTCTTTACTACTAAATTAATTCTTTACGACACATATTTAACTCCTTCAATTATTATGACAATATTTCGTACTTCATCTACACATATTACTCTCAACTTCATTCCTACTAAATCAATTCACCACAACACCTATATTTAATTCATTCAATTATCATTACAATCTTTCGTACTTCATCTACACATATTACTCTCAATTTCATTACTACGACACATATATTTAATTCATTCAATTATTATGACAATCTTTCGTACTTCATCTACACATATTACTCTTAACTTCATTACTACTAAATTAATTCATATATATAAGCATAACATCATATTAAATTGTTTGTACGAATTATCGGTCATCTCCTTAACATCTTATATTCAAACAATATACTCATCGCGCTCTATATTAATTATTATGGCTACACACTGAGAAGCAATGATATCAATATAAAAAGGAAACGCAAAGTCGGTACCTCGCAAGATGACTGTTGAATCACCATGGGCAGCTGGCTCTCGTAATGATGAACTTCGTCGTATTTATCATCGCACGGAACTAGGGCACTTTCTTGTCTGGAATAAGGCTCCGTCATTTATGGAAGACACTCTACGCTCATCGTCGGTTCTCTAACTCCATCACTCCTTGCAGACCCTCGGCACGGGATACTGGGCGCTCGACAACTTCTATCTCCAAAGTTCTAACTCACTCTCCTCATAGGTATATGTGCCTTGACATCACTTCTATATCTCAAAACACTCTGACTAACTCTGACTTCTTAGGTTATCTCTGCCTTCTCACTATTTCTCATTTCATATTATTTTCTTATTAATGTTGACTCCGCCTCTTATAATTTCCATTGGTCATATTATTACCATGCCATCGCCATTCGTCCGTGGCTGCCTCTCCTCAATCCCCTTTTTACCAATGCGCATCGAGGGCGGGATTTATAAAATTATCCCTCAAATTTAACTTTCCATGCTTCGGCTTCAAGTAGGGTGGCCTGTTTTATATCCATCATAAATTTTCTTTTCTTCTATTCGTGCAACTCACTCTCTTCAACTTTTATCTTCTATTTCTTGCTACAAACACAATCTCTAAATTTCGTTTCGGTATATTGCTGGCTTTCTTCCCTTCTCTTTTATTGCCCGTCATTTGCCATGTTTCTTTCTTGCATTTAGTAATTATTTTACTTTGTCCTGTACTTTTCAATGCTCCTGCCCCTGGCCGTGACACTACTGTCATGTCCCTATGACAATGTACTTCATCAGTACAGTATATTTTTGAAAAGATGTGCTCCGAAAATAGGCAGATACCTTAATAGAGTCATATTTACATCAATTATTAACTCATTATTTAAATCATTTGATGTAACTATATTTTATTAACTGATTTAGGATTGTACCTAAATACTGTATAAAACTAAAGAGACACTAGGTAACCAAAAAAGAAACTGTTATATACATAAGCATAACATAAATAAATTACATAGCTTTCAAGTTTGAATTCTTGGGGATAGTTTCAAAGTTAGAACTGTATTCTGTAAGTTATATCAAGACAAGGAACAAACTGACAATTTGCTCCTTGTATGGGGGATGCTGATGGTTCAGTATTTACTTGGTTCTTTATTCTTGTCAATACTTCACCTTAAGTACACAATAACTTCTGATCTCGGGTTCGCACATAACCTGCTTTATTATACATAATATTTACACGCATGCATTTGAGTACAGTGCTGTGCTAATCCTTGCTCCTGCGTTTCGCTCCGAATCTGCTTCGCATCTGTATGTCCTAGTGGGGTTACAAAGCTATAGAGTGGGAGCGCCATCTTGCATAACAATTTCCCACACCTTGTAAAACACGCATGAGCAACCGCTTTGCAATATATCACTGAAGCATATAAAGTTTTGAGTGTTAGATGAGGGTTGCAAGATGGCCTAGTGGCTTTGGTGCTAGCATTCATTCGATACCAGGGTCAGAACCTGCCGCTTCCTGTGGGTTTCACACCTACTGTTGACATGGATGTTTGTAGCCGTTTAGAATCCACTTTAAGCTGAAATTCTCGGTCTAACAACAGATGCCATCAGGGCTCGCAGCCAAATTTACCTACAGGTTAAACTTTCGAAAATGGTTCAATTCTGAGCTCTTTTGGAGCACTTTTTCCTCTCAAAAAGTAACAAAGTATAACAATGTGTAACATGAAATAACAAAATCTTACAAGAAATATTAATGCGTTAAAGGAAATTAAAAACTGTTAATAGGACAACATTGCTGTAAAATGTCTCTTGATGTAAATGAGGAACAAAAATCCAATTATAAGTATTAGTGACCTGAAAAATAAATCATAAAAACATAATTGAACTGACCTTGCTAATCGTTTTTATTTTTTCCTAGATTTTTTATTATCTTAGTATATATACAGTCGAATCTCCATATATCGAACTTCCACATATCGAAATTTTCTATCTATCGAACTCTTAGCAAATCTCCATGTTCATTACATAGAAAAATTGTTTCTATATATCGAAAAAATCTCTATATATCGAAATTTTTTTCAAGACAAATTGGGAGATTTTATTCCACTTTAGAATAAAATCTCCTAATTTTTGGCATTTGAAACAATATGTCGTGGACTTCCATTCGCGGAAAATGTCCCTGATTAAGTTTTTAGTGGACTGAATAAATACGAACTTTCTTTGAACTTTCCTCAAAACTGGCTGTTCAGCAAGATATTCGTAGTTTTTTTTTTTAAAGAATGTAACTGTGATCATTGTAACCACTGTCTGGATTATTGTTTTTTTAAGGTATGTAGTACTCAATAAATCTTTCATATTAATTCATTTTTCAGTTATTAACTTTCATTTAATGGGATTCGCATATAAATTAGAAATGGAGTTTCGCATACGAAAATTAGCTTTAATTTTTTTTAAGGAGAATTATGATAAAACTAAGCTCAATTCTATATATCGAAATTTCTATATATCGAATTTTTTTCCGGCAATTTGCTACTTCGATATATGGAGGTTCAATTGTATATATATATATATATATATATATATATATATATATATATATATATATATATATATATATATATATATATATATATATAGGTATGTATATATACAGTATGCTCACTAAAGTCCCTTGCCACCCTCTTAACTTCGGAACGGCTGCTGCTATATTCATAAATGTGGTATCTAGGTATAGTAAAGTAGCTATGTTCTACTGAATGAAACCGCCTACCGCGCCACCTGGTGGAAAACTGCAAAGTTAGCATTCCTATCTCGAAAACGGAACGAGATAGGGAAAAAAAGTAATTTACAAAGCTGTAGAGAATTATTGATTTAGTACGAAAAAAACGTTGCCGACAATAATGAGAAGAATACAACGGTTAAAACAAGCATTTGCTTTTTAGTGATTTCCTACACTGAGACGTGACAAAACAATCTGGGGAAAAAAAACTAGTTATAACAATATACCTTTATTTTAGATGTCCAAACTTCTTACCGTCAGCTGCAATGCACATTTGGATCCTCGTTTGAAAGTCACGTTGCACACGTTGGAGCATAGAACGTGACACGTTGGCACAAGCGTCCGTAATGCGTCGTGTAAGGTCCTGCAATGTTTGTGGAGGGGTCGCATACACCTACTGTTTCAGGTATCCCCACAGGAAAACGTCCAGTGGAATCAGATCAGGTGAACGTGGAGGCTACTCTTAGAAACCGCCATACCCAATTATTTGGTTCCCGAATTCCTTGACGAGGTACTGCTTCACTGGAGATGTCTTATGAGCAGGCGTCATGTTGAAACCATACATTCCTAAGATTAAACAACGGCAGGTTCTCCACAAAATCGGGTATTACGTTCTATAGCAATTGTAAATATCGTGCACCTGTTAACGTGCCATTGTAGAATATTGGGCCGATCAGCTTGTTATTGTAAATTGGACACCAAACGTTAACCCGAGAGCACTCGCGCCCAATTTCTAACACAAGAACTCGCACCGGGTATCTCATACCCTAGTTCATTTCTGCTATTTAAATATCAATTAATATTGTTTATATGCAAACCTTACGTAACTAAAGAACATAAGATAATAAATTAAAGATTTTTAGTGAATTTTAATAATACTTACATTTTTATAGACAATTTTTACAAACTACATACTGATGTTCAACACAGACATTTTTCCCATTTTTGGCACATAAACTTTGTTTTTCAGTCCTTATTACTTGGGCAAATTTAACATCGCTTATATTTTGTCTTGATTTTTTTTGCAGGAGGTTCATTATTAGTGATTTCCAGTTCCATTGAAGGGCTTGAATAAGTTGTTTTTGTTTGAGGCACCATCATATTTAGCATGTTGCTATTGAAGAGAACATTCCATGCATCTACGGGAGAAGCTACATGAATAATTTGTATTACCTGGAAGCTTGATAATTACGTTCCTTGAAGGCTTTCTTACATTTTGCCTTTTTGTATTTTGCCTTTTTTGTATTTTTTCTTCAGCCATTTTGTAATTTTATCTTTACCAATATAAAAATCGGCTGTTGACAGTGAACCTTTATCTTCGGTTTCTGTCTCAATTTCAGTAGAAGAATCGTGATTGCTACAGTATTCTCCATCCTCAGAGGCATCATTATCTTGGGATAAAGCTTCATTATCACTAGAAACAGTCTCTAAAAGGTGTCGCAATTGTTTTATTTCCTCGTCGTAATTCAAAAATCGCGCCATGATGCACTAAACTGACAGAAAAAAAAGGAGAGATCTGACTGACGCGAGGACTCGCACGGGTATGACATACCCGTCGAAATATTTTTCTCAAAATCTATTTATTGAGCAGACTTAGTTTTTACCCCGCTGAAAGAATGTGACCTTGAATACAGCTACACGAAATTTCGGCCTAATCCTATAAGAAGAAGATAACAAAAACATTGAATGAAAATGGATTGGGTATGTCATACCCGGTGCGAGTTCTCGCGGGTTAATATCATACCGCATTTGATGTCGAACGTTGGTAAAACATCTAGGATTTTCCAGCGCTGAGTAATGGGTGCTTAGCTTATTGTACATGCCATTCCGTGAAAAGCATGCCTCATCCGTCCACACTATATCTGCCAAGAATGTTGGGTGGACCTGTATCTGATTCATGACGAAGTTGCACCATGCATAGCGTCGCTCGGCATCCCCGTCCACTAAAACCTTTTGAGGCGTTGGTCGGTATGGATGAGCGCCTAATTCACTTAGGATTTTCCAAACCTGACTTTTGGAGAGGTCACAGTGTTGACTGATCTCTCTTGTGCTGCATTTCGGACATGCGAGGGCGTATGCTAATACCTCATCCGATTGAACATGCCGTCCTACTTTAGCTGGTCTGCTAGATCGACTAGTAACGCAGCCTGTATCCCTTAAACGTTTTACAACAGTTATGATGGTTTGATGAGAAGGATGCGGACCGGCAGAGAAACGTTGCCGGTACAACCTTGCTGCGTCCACATTCACCGTACAGTAAAACCATCTCACAATACTCAGCTTTGGAATACTCATCCATGACCATGAGCATGCTACAACCCCAAGAAGATGTCTCTTTTATAGCTGCCTCAGGTGAACAGGCTTGACGTTTCTTGCGTATTTGCATACTGCAAAAATTTCGAACTCCAAGGGCAAGTTGCGTTGAGTTTATGCGACACTATTTTACACGATCTACGTATTGTCTACTCTGTTTATAAAGACAATCAGTACAAGGATGCAACCCCTAGGGTTTGAACCGCGGTCCTTTTGATTGCGGATCACAAGAGATAACCACTGTGCCCATTGCGGTGTCGTGTTTTGCCCGAAAGATAATCATTTCTCCTTCCGTTCAAGTTTCGTGACGTCACAGTGTAGAAAATCACGAAAAAGCAAATTCTTGCTTTAACCGTTCTATTCTTCGCATCAATGTCCACAAGGTGTCTTTTCTTACTAAATCGACGATGCTCTACAACTTTGTATATCATTCTTTTCCCTATCTCGATCCGTTTTCGAGATAGGAATGCTAACTCCGCAGTTTTCCCCCAGGTGATGCCCTAGGTGGTTTCATTCAGTAGCGTATGGCTACTTTACTATACCTAGACACCACTTTTATGAATTTAGCAGCAGCAGTTCCGAAATTAAGAGGGTGGCAAGGGACTTTAGTGGGCATACTGTATATATCTGTGTGTGTGTATATATATATATATATATATATATATATATATATATATATATATATATATATATATATATATATATATATATATATATATATATATATGCTGTGTAAAGAGATAAAATAACATAAAGCTATTATCCTCTGATATTGAAGTAAATAGCCAACGAAAATGGAACGCGAAAATTACAGACAAAAAAGTACTAACACAGCGCGAAACCTAAACAACAAAGAAATTATTGTGTCCTTCTCAAATGCGTCCACCAAGCTGAATAAAATGTTGTGAAATAACCAACTTGAGAGACACCAGATTCTGATCAAAACGTCCACCTACGGATCTACGATCAGAGGCCTTACTCCAAGAAAATGTGAAACTCTCTTTCAAGATGCCTTTATTACAATGATTATTTCTAAACAACTTTGGCATTTTTATTTCGTGTAACAACATATATCGTTATGACTTAATTGTCAAATATGATGCAATTTTCATATTTCCTCAACACAAAAAGCCCAATTTCCAATCAAGCTAAACGATTTAACTTTACTGTTACCTCACTGGAATTCGGCAAATTTAACCATACTTGCTTTTGATTGATTTATAGAGCCATTTTTAGCTAGAGGAGGATTAATGTGACCAGGACTAACTGCTTAAAGCTGATTCCGAACGGCAACAAAAATCAATGCTAGTAATGGGACTCGAACCCACAGACTCTGTTGCGAAATTTTACAGGTAGTATATCTATACAGACTATATATATATACAGACAGAAAGTAATAGTGAGACTGTATAACGTTCGTTCGAAAGAGAGGACCTTACTTCTTATCTCATCAATTAGTTGGCGAAATTTGTCACCTTGCTTAGCACTTCGAAACTTAAAAAGAATTTAAATTTGAGTTCGTAATTATCTTTATCCCATTTTGAACCTTATACACTTTGTTTCATACCAAGATTACTAAGATTCTGTATGTGATGAAAAATGTACACACACACACACACACACACATATATATATATGTAAGGTATACACAAGATTCGATTCACAAGAATCGAACTTTTGAGTGAATTAAAGAAGCTGCTTTAGATATGCTAATTTCGGCATACGCGCTTAGTATAAATACCACGCAGCGTCATTAATGAAAAGGAGGAGGTTGTTAAGGTTGAAAAGGTGTTATCCTGCGCTAGTGCTTAGCGGGCCAGAAGTTTACATGGCAGTACTGCTGGTTTGACTTACTGTTCGTGAGTATAAAAATATATTGTTCTTGAAAGCTGTGTTTATACATTCCGTACAAGTAGTACGCATGCTTATTGCTGTAAAAGCCAATTATATGTGCAACGAATTCAATAAACATTGTTTCATGTATAAACTGTGTTTGCTTCAAATTCA
>OU015501.1:122305131-122452631 GCA_907164885.2 Dolomedes plantarius
AGTGAGCCTAAATCTAAATTAGTTGTCAAAGAAATTAAATAAGTTTATTATTAAATATTTACTTCTGAAAAAGTATGAAGAGCAGAATGTCCTATATGTGTATTTAATTATAACAAAATATTTATAACACTCTAATCTCCCATGATCTGAAAAAGTAGCTTATTTTCCTGATTTTTCTGGGGCACATACTCCGGTGGTCTTTCTTTCCAAGAAATAGTTTTAAAAGTAAGAAATATCACTTTATAAGGCTTTAGAAATTCTTCAGATTATTTTGTATTACGTCGAAATTCATATCAAGATATAAATATATTCATTATTTTCCATTAAACATCTCACAGCACGATGGTGTATTTTTTTGCAATCTATTTAAATTAATAATATCGATGCAAAACGATATCTCAAAAAAAGACAAATTATTTGTATTAGCTTGTAATTCAAAACTGATCATAGAATCTTGTTATTGTAAGGAGTTTCATCTCTTTTTTTCTGGCCTTTTGACTTTTCTAAAACCTTCCAACCTAGAAACTTATTTTGTCTCCCTCTTTGGTTTTTAACCTTAACAATCGACTTCTTTTTTCAATGAAATCCCAAGAAGTAGAATTATTTTTTGCAATATATTTTATTCCAATTTAAAATTTTATTTAAATGTCTTACTCTCTCTATCACATAGTAAATACTTTTTCTCTAAAATTTGCACAAGGATATTTTTTCCAGACTGGTCAACACACAAGCTATTGTTCCTCTCCCCTCTTCATGCCAAAGCTTGATTGTAAGAATAAATAATATATTATAATGTTGCTATATCCCATTACTTAAAATATCATCTATTTATTAAGGGGAACCTCCCAACTCCAGGGTTAAATTTTTAAAAACCTTTTAAAAGTTAATAATAGTTATGCAAAACCATATTTTAAAAAAGGTACATTACTTAATAGCAGCTTATCGTAGTAAAAATTATCATAATATTTTGTTATTTAAAGGTTTCATGATTTTAATACTTTGTAAGGTATTCACAAGAATCGAACTTTTGAGTGAATGAATTAAAGAAGCTGCTTGAGATATGCTAATTTCGGCATACGCTCTTGGTATAAATACCATGCAGCTTGATTAAAGAGAAGCAGGAGTTGTTAAAGTTGATAGATATGCGTAAGGGAGCTACGAGGAAAGCAGCTCCAGGTGCTATCCTGCGCTAGTGCTTATGGGGCCCAAAGTTTACGTGGCAGTACTGCTGGTTTGACTGTCTGCTGGTTTGTGAGTATTTGCAATGTGTATTTTTATTGAATGATAATATATATTCCGTACAAGTAGTACGTATGCTTATTGCTGTAAAAGCAAATTCTATATGTGCAACGAATTAAATAAACATTGTTTCATGTATAAACTGTGTTTGTATTAAATTCAAATAGAGTGCCCCTTAGTATATACTCTATAACTTGTCTTTTAGCTGCTCATGACTTTTCTAAAACATTCTAACTTTGCAACTTATTGCAATGTATCCCTTCTTTTCTTTGTACCTTAATAATCTATTTCCTCTTCAATAAATTTTCATGAATGATAATCCTTCAATTATCTTCCACAACAACTTAAAATTTTATTCAGGTCTCTTTTTTTCCTTGCTATCATTTAGTAAAAACATTTTTTCCAAAAATTGTAATAGGATTGTTTAACAGACTCTTTATCATAAACCCTGCATAAAATAAATCTCCCCCATCTATGTAAGAGTTCGGTTGTACGGAAACGTAACATTTTGTTTCTTCGAAATTTCTTGTCTATGAGAAGGAAAGAAGGAAAAATATCTAAAGATGTGTAATTCGTTTGTTGCTGTAGTTGAATTTTAAGTTAGCCGAAGTAAGAAAAATGACCCTTTTACTTGCCTTGGTTTACAGTGTAGGCATTCTTTTACTCTGCTCCTAAAAAATTTGAGTTTTCTTTTGAAATTCGAATTGTGTGCCACTTAAAGTTATTTGCAGTAAGTTTATTAAGATTTTTAAGATCCTTTACTCAATAAATGATGTCCAAAAAAACTATTGTACAATAAAAGCAATAAAGATTGTTCAAATATTCATATCCAGAAATTTTACAAAAATATGTAATTCAACGACCAAATATTATGTAAAAAAAATCTGGGAAAAAGCATTTAATTTGAGAAAAATGTATTGCATTAAATAACGTTCAACTCAATTATTATTTTCAAAAAAGAAAAACAAACAATTCAATTTTTCAGATTCAGCAATTTTTATCAAATATATAATTGAATTACTCATCAATCATGGAGTATTTTATTTGAAAAGTATATGTCAGTAGAATGTTTCCTTTAAAGAAAATATTTAGAAAATCTTTGAACTCAGCATAGCTATATTTGATCAAAGTTTTCACACAATCAGAAAATTTTGAAACAAGTTCGCGAATTATGTGGAATTAATGTTTGATATACTGTTTAATGAGGCATATCACTGGCAAAATGCCAGATCGTTTCTTCTCCTAGATTAGATTAAACCTTACAATAATTTTCAAAACTAAACTAAAAATATGTATTAAAGGGAATAACTTTAAATTTAAAAGTATTAATAGCATAACATCTTCTTATCTTATCCTCTTTCTAAAAAAATGTTTAAAAAATTGCATTCCATAATGGATCGAGTTATAAAAAAAATCAAGCAAAATTAATAAACTCCATTTTTTACAGTATTAAGGAATGTGTAAAGGAATATCTTTGACTAAAAATAGATTACTCGGGGTTATTCGTGTTTTTGGCTCATATTTCATGATGTTTAACTCTTGAATGGAATTTATTCGTAGAATGAAACAAGTAAAAGAAATCTTGATTACTACATGCATAAGTTTCTAAAGCAAACAAATAACTATACTCTGAAATATTAAACAGAATCTTGTAAAATTATTCAATAATCACAGAGTAATTCGGCAATTAAGATGTCAGTTCGGAATGCTAGAGATAGTGGGTTCAATTCCTGCCTAGCCTTATCATACTTCATTTTAATAAATACATTTATATTCATTTGTATTATATTTGTTTAATAGGGTACAAATTTCTTAATGTTTCAGACATTTGTAATGGTAACAAAACATCCCATATGTGAATTTTTTAGTGAAGTTTTCAAAGTAGTAGAGATAACAACGCCATATCTAGAAGCGGTCAATTTATTTAAGCCATAACATTAAAAAAGAATATCAAGTTCTCAAATTTTATAAATTAACAAATATTTGTATCATTTTTCCAGCAATTTAATAAAATCAACTATAACTTTTAGTCAGTTTTGAATCATTAGTTTGAACCATTAAGTTAAATGCTTAAAATTACTTGCATTAATAATTTCTGATAAAAATATGAATATAATCATTGTCTTGTTCCCCCTTAAAGCTTCTTTCTTCATTGTAAACTTCCTTTGTTGCGACAATAAAAGGAAGTATTGAACACCAAGAATTTCCTGCCAGCGTTGAGCCGTCAGAACTTGGGGCAAGCTTTCAAAAGAACGATTAACAAAGTAGAGAATATGTAACAAAATTTCCCCATGGAACCGTTGGTTATTTTGTTATTTTTTCTGATAAAATCTTCATTTGAGATTTCTTTATGTCTTCAACTGACATGTAAGTGCACAAGCCTGTCTCAGAAAAAATTATTTCCAAACATTATTCTAATAAATTTTAATAAACAAATCATGACCAATAATAGCTATAACTAAGAAGATTCATTAATTCAAAAGCTATTTGGTTGTGAGGAAATAGTTTAACATTTAAGTTAGTTCCCTTCGCCTTATCTATAACTGAACTTTGCTGTGTAAATCAGTGATGGAACCAAGATAAAAAATTTGGGGGTCAGGAAGGGTGGGGCATGGTTCCGTTCTTAGTTCATGCAGTTGTGATAGTGTATGAAAAACCTGCTTTTCAAGGGGGCTTAGTCCATGAGCATGAGCTTCCCCTCCCACACACACACTACCTACATCCCTCATGTTCATCATTAACGGGCATTCATTAATTTCTAAATTTCTTAGGCCGTCTGCACACGGAGCAACTGGTTACAAACCCGTCGGACGGGTTTGTAACCAGTTGCGCCGTGTGCGTGGCTCCATTCAGTTACATAGGTTACGACTCATCACGGACTGGTTTGTGATTGGAGTCGGTAATCAGTTTCTTTTGAGTTGCTGTGTGTGCAGACGGCCTTACTGTCGACTTACGACCGAGATAGAGACCGAGATATTGGTCGTAAGTTAATTTGGTCGTACGTCGAGTTTCAAACAATTTTTTTTTTTTTGTATGTGTACATACATATTTTTTTTTTTAACTTTCATACATACATACGTAATTCAAAATACATTGTACTTTATTTTGAAGGCATAAATTTATCTTCACCATCACTACTGGGGAACCGGTCAGTCTTCCGCCTGCAAATGAAGCCCCGTCTAGAAAGGGAAGCTGCAACCCATCGTCCATCGCCGGTGTCATCGTTTGTCAATAAAATTCTTCTGTGATTGTGTCATTTGTCTGTTTCTATGTCTTGTATTCATATGTACACCGGACTGGGGTGTAATGTCGTCATCCCCCAGGGACATTAGCCACGCACACCATCACTACTTATTATGTTAGTACAGTCCAATGGTTCAGAATTTGCGACAGAAGATACATTGCAGGTTTTTTTTAACAAACTTATCCAAGGTAGCTTTTAATAGTCATGTAATACATATAGGTATGTACTGCACATTCAAGAAACAATATTTTTTAGAAAAAGATAAAAATAAGTAAAAAAATTAAATTACAATTTCGGTCATAAGTGCGAGCGGTCGTAAGTCGAGTGGTCGTAAGTGGAGGAATACCTGTATATCAGATAGTACCCCTAAAAAGGTCTAGCATCTGTATATTTAAGATGCTAAGCCGATTTTTCGGGCAGTCCGTGAGAGCAAACTACTGCATCAATTTACTTCATTTTGGTCTTAAACTAAAGAATGTTATCTATAGTGTTGCCTCCTAGCTGAGACAACGTAAGCAGAACTTACTAATTTAACGGTATTTAACTAAAGAAAAACTAATAATACAACTTATCAACACCAAACCATTTTATTTTTCAACTCAACTGCATTCTATAGAGGAACTATGTATAGAACTGTTGCCACACAATTATTTTTAACAATAATTACAAAAGTAACATTTAAAAATTATAAAAATATTCGAGAGTAAAATTTAAATTAATTATTTACATTTTATGCAGTTACAATAGATTTGTCAAATTTGCTTTTTGTAACAGCAAATTCTATCAATTAGCGATAATTTACAATAAAAATTTGCTTTCTGCGCATGCTCAGTGACATGTTTAAATCTGTCTTTATACACTCACTTAGCACGAGGCCGCATAAACGCATTAATTTGCTTCTGCGCATGCTCAGTGACATGTCTAAATCTGGTTTTAAGGCCTGTTCACATTGCAGTCCGTTAGCGTAAGCGTAAGGCCTCTTTCAGATGAGGCACATTTCTTGATTCAACTGATTTGCCTTGTTTATTTTCATGTAGTTGACTGCCGTGTGAGGTTCTTTTCACACGAGGCGCGGCGCCCAATTCAAGGCGAAACCTTCTCTTCTGGGTTTGTGGCAGCGCTTCGTCAGCAGCTAGACACAGGCGAAAACGCGACTGAAAAATGATGTGGAAGAAGACAGTTTACTACATTAAATTATGTGTATATATTCTATCCATAAGCCATACTTTAATCTACACCTAAAATAATTACAATATTTCCCATAAAAATATTTTTCAGGCAAATGTATTGTAATCTACAAAAAATATCAAAGGAAAAAAATTGCTGTAAAAAATTAGTGATATGTACTTAACTTAATTTAGATAGAATTTGTATAAACATAGAAGATATACATGTATACAAAATTTTAGCAATTTGGGACGATTAGTTTTGAAGAAATAGTGCGCACAAGTTTCAAAATAACAGTTTTTAGAAAAAGCCATTTAAAGTTTAAATTTTCTATAAATTACTTTACTATTAGCTTTATACATTTGGCCATAAAATCGGTTGCAATATCGACTTCATTTTTTTCATAAGATTCCTTTTATTCCATTCTTCATAATTAAATCATAATAAAAAATTGAGTTTTTTTAAGGTTTTAAGGTGATTTCCCTCCTTACATTTTTTAATTTCAAAAACTTTATCTTAAATATTATACCTTTCTTCTACCAATACCTTTCTTTTACACCAATTTTATAACACAATATTGGTCTTTGATTTATAATGATGTAGGGGAATATAGAATTAAGAAAGCATCATAACATCGCACTCAGGTTTTTACTTACAAAAATACAAAATGTATTATTTTTATATTTGCTCTGCTAATTTTTTAAATCGCATTTCTTTTATTTGTAGGACCACTATACCTCATTCTTACTTTTTAAAAAAATTTATAATAATTAAATTGCACACCTGAAAGGGTTAATGCAAAAACCTCCCTCATATGAAAACTATTCAAATTGTAGGCATAAGGCGATGTTCACATTTCCGAATCTAGATAAATTTAATTAAATAATGGGTAAATTCGCGCAATTTGGTGTTCCCACATATATTTTTAAGTGTAACAGTCATAACCTGTACTAATCGATGTAATGCTGTTTGATAAGTAATGTAAAGAGAGTAACGTATGTCACCATAGAAACATCAAATAAACAACCAATGATAAAGAATATATTTCGTTGAAATGACCAAATAAATATTTCTGTTCATTTTTTTTTTAATGATAATGGGGCTTCTAAATAAATTTTTTAAAAAATTCTAAAAAAGTTAAAAATTTTCTTTTAATTTTGGAGTTTTTAACCACCATTAACAAAATAACAATTGAAATTTTAAATTTGAATGGTACCGACTACTTTATTGAGCAGGCATCTGTATTTATTTATATCGATATTTGCAAGGGGACTGGGACGTCTGTGACAACTAAGAAGTTGGAAATTTGTGCTATTCTTTTAAAGCCCATATCTTATACAAATATGCATGTATCATTATGATTTTTTATGTTAATTTAGTAAGACCTTTGTGACTATTTTAAGATAAAAAAAATTATTTTTGGATTGAAAGGTAAATTTAAAATAACAATATAAACAAACATACTTTTCCCCCTGAAATTTTTGAGGTATTCACTTTGTAACAATTTTTCAAAAATTTAGTGAAAATCTTACCTTGAAATCTTGTGTGATGATTAAACATAGTTTATTTTATATAGTTAACCCATTTAAATCTTTGTTACACTATTTTAAATTTTTTTAAAAAATTATAAATTTCACTTATCAGAAATCTGCATATTTTTGTCATACATTTTCACCATTTACAAAAATATCTTAAGGTTTAAAAATAAAATATAGGTTATATTGATACAAGAGCACTTATTCTATTGACGTTTAAAATTACAGAGATGTACTTGCAACAGATTTTGCAGAAAGTGTACCTTTACATGAAAAAATCACATTTTGAGAAAAACGCAAAAAATACTGTCCCATTATATGGGATTTAAATGTATGTTTACATTTTTAAGTTGCTAATAATTGTTGTTAGAGTGTCAAAAAGTACATAAATTATATATATTTGTAATCTGCAGAATCTGCTCTAATTTTTAAGCCACAAATTCAAAAATAAATTTTTTTGAAGGCGGAATAAAATTTGCGTGCCAATTCCCTCCAAGCTTCACCCCTTTTAATTTTATCGCTATATTCATCACACCTCATGTCCCATATCGCGGGACTAATACGAATTTCTTCGATGAATTGTTCCACATTCAAACTTGCAATTGAAACTCTTTCCATACTGAACTGATCTCATGCAGCTAGGCGGTTGGTGTGAAGAGCGTACCTTCAGTAATGTCTTTTGTGTTGAGTCTACTCATCGGGATGAGAGCGTTATCGGCACAAGTGCCAGATGTCAAACTGTCTGGGCACTGAATTCACTCCGTGTGAAAAGGCTCCGGCGATTCCCATACATTTGCTATGGTGGCTACACTCCTTGACAGCCGCCCGGAAATCAGTTTGATCAACTATGTGCCTCGTCTGAAAAGGGCCTAAAAGTATGGAAATATATTTAACCAATGACAAACATCCAGACGATTAGCAACGAAATTGTTAAGGCCCATGATTGGTTTATTTCCGTCTCAGCGCCATTTTTCCTTTTACGCTTGCGCTAACGGACTACAATGTGAACAGGCCTTTAGATACTTATTAAGCACGAGGCCGCCTAAACACGTCAATTTGTTTAATCTGAAGAATCTCTCTAGCTCTCTCTTGGCCTTTTTTATAAATTATGTCTGTGAGATATAGAATTAAACCTGGCAGAAATTGTTTATTTCGTGCTGTTGAGTAACCATATTCATTTTTGCTGGGTTCAGTAGTAATTTTTTAAAGTGTATTTCTCCATTCTTGATATTATGATTTTCAACATTTGGAAATAATTTGTTGAGTATAATTTATGTATTAGTACATTTATTTACTCTCTAGCCGTTATGTTTAGACAGGTACTAACTAGTTTAAATTAATACTCTACGAGAGAATTTATTTCTTCATTTACTTTTGTAGTTTTTATTGTTTCATCAGTTTGTTTTATGAAAATTGGTGAGGTTTATCACATCTGATGAGGTTATGATCCATTTCCAATCAATTAAGTAGTTTTATTGTAGCTGTGTGCAAATCAATAATTTTCTTTAGGTGTTCCTGACACTGTCCCATTGTCAAGAAAGTGGAAGGACCACCTTTAGTATTAAAAGAAATACTCTAAATTTTATTCTGGTCAGGGTTAAGACTCCTTTGTTACTTTTTTTCTAAATAGTAAAATAGTTTGAAGAGAAATCTTTATAAGGGTCCTGCGGGAATTTCGTGCTGAATATATAGTTTAATTTTTAGTCTTTTTAAGAGAACATTTCTTTTACGATCAATTACACCACATATACTGACAGTCTGTTTGACTTCAAATCGAACCTAGGTTTTTTAACTTTGAAAGTAGAGTTCTACCAAATAATCTCCAAAAAGGATGAGAAATTATTGTTCCAGGTATCAAAACTCCACCCGTGTTTTTGCTTTGCTGTTTTTATTAACTGGAAATATTACTCGTTCTTCACAGTTTTGTAATTTTCGCTTTATTACTGATAATTTTATTCCTGAAAGTTAATAGGAATGTCATAAATCATTAATTAGCTGAAAGAGAGTGTACCTTTTATTTCTAGTATTTGAACAAATAAGTATTTGAATATTAAGGTGATATTTACTGATGCAAATCATGTGCAAAATCGCTTTCAAAAAATTAAATTTCTTTAACAGAATTTTACAGCAAGCATATATAACACTTAAATGAGTTATATTAATGAAAAGCTATTTTAGTGCATGTGTCAGTTTTAATAATCGAATTAATGCGTGTGAACATAAGCTAATTAACAAGTTTATACGATTCATGTAATTGCCATATTCCTGAAAGATTACATATTTCATACTTTAAACAACATTCTTGATAATTGAATCCCTCCATAAATAATATTTATTTGATAGCAACGTTATTCTTTTACTTTAACCAAAATAATTTGATTAATAAAAGTTTAAGCTAAATTCATTGAATTAAGACAAAGTTGTTTTTTTTTTAATATTCGGAAGCAAATTAAGTTTTGTTCATAATATATTCTATATGTGTGTGTATGGGGGGTTGGGGGGGGGGTCTAAAATGCAGAGTCCTTACGGTGTCGACATTGTTTTACGTAGATAACAACCGATCGCCAAATGTTGGTTTTGAGTCAAACCCCTACTCCGACGTTCATTTCCGTTTCTCAGAAGTTTTATAACAGCTGGGGAAATTAGGTTACATAAAGTATGTATTAATAAAATATAACTATTTCTATTAATTTTGTGTTGCTTCTGTTGGCACAGTGCTTCTCCAATATGCAAATACCACAATGCCACTGCCGAGTACCAGAAGTAAACCAATCGGTTCATCAAACCAATCGGTTTTTTAGCGTCATTTTACAGTTAGAATGTATGGTACTCTCATAGTAAAATGCTTCTTCCCGTTATTGCATTGTTAAAAATAAAAAATCTTTTGAAGACAGAAAAGTATAAGTATCTAAAGGAGAGTTCTCATAAAGGGAGATATCTCCCATCCCCTGTGAGAATGCTTCCTATAGGTTGTTAAATAACCTTAACCCTTTCAGGGGCAACAACCTCCACAGTTTGCACGGTGCAGATTTTTCCCCCGATTTTTTTTACCTAAAGAATTTTGAAAAATTTTAAAATTACAGGTTGCAAAATGTTTTTACTTCCTTAAACTGATAACAGATGGCAGTACTAACCATTTATCTGCTCATTTAACTGGAATATATTGAATACAAGTGAAAAAAAGATTAGATTTAGGCGTTTGCACTGTGAAAACGGCGCCCCTCAAAGGGTTAAAACAATGGATGCGTGCATGTGTTGGGGCAAGCAAGAAAACACAGAGAATTGGCCTTTATCATACATTTATTCGAGAATTCTAAAAAATCTTTTAAAGTGTAATTAATAACAGAATAATATTCCCCTTCATATTATCATTTAACACATGAGGAATCAGAAGCAAAGGCAAACTATTTGGTCAAAGTAATTATTTTTAAGATCTATCGGGAGGCACTTACTTCTTTTGAAGAATACGGCAATGAAAATCTTCGATGACAGTGGCCCATATCATGTCATATTCAGGATCATCATAGCGGATTCCAGGAATTACCGCTAGACTCCGAGACAGTTCAATCGGCACTCTGTCACGTCCGAGCTCAAGGAAAAAAACGCCATTGCAATCTCGGGACCTTCTCTCGTTTTTTTTTATCTTTTTGGAGGGGCTGTTGTCCGTTTACCGGGGCCATTTTGGCCCGCCCCTTTTTCTCTCATTGGGCAGTGGGCTGTTTTTCTCTCAGCAGTTCCTGCCCCAATTGGTCCCTTATTATACTGCTCCTGTTCATAGTCTACGAAGTACCTACCCACCATAATTTTCGTTTTAAATACAACTTTGACCATTATCTGCTGAAATTTTTATTGTGGGCCATAAAATAACTTCCATCTATCTTGCAATATTTATAGTCTTTTGATCGCTATCAAAGGCCACACAAACATCTTTTCTTTTACGTCCTCTTAGTGTTCAAGCCTTTATTTTTTTGCCTCTGAAATTTTTATAAGAGTTTTGTTCTTGACCGTCTTCCGCCCACACACCGTGGTGAATTTTAATATTCAGCGCTTCTACACTTCCCCATAAACAAAATCCCTCAATGACCTGTAAGTCTTGCTTCTCTGAGACACGCGCAAGTAAATTGTGGACCCTTGGTAACAGCTTGTTTAGAGTAATCGAATAGTGATGAAACGTTTAAAAGAATAATTTCTTGAAACAACTTCTCAGTAAATGGGCGCGGTGGCCCAGTTGGCAAAGGCAGCGACCCAGTGACCTGAGCGTCTCTGGTTCGATGCCAGTCGCTGACAAATTCTCCACCGTGTACGCTAATGGCGGCTAGTGCACGAAAAATCTGTCGGGGCTGCAATGTCCTCCAAGTTCTCAAAATTTACCACTGGAGGTGCGGGGTCAAATGTACTCGTCTCGTCACTTGGCTCGGTTCAAAATTACGGGACACCGGTCCTTTAGCCATGTCGGACTCCGACCCTTGCGGTTCTATTCAAAACCGGAGCCGCACCATTCTGCCCATTAGCCTTTATGGACTTGACCTGATATTCTGTATAGTGGTGTCACTGTATAGTGGTGTCACTGTTCTGTATAGTGGTGGGATTTATGTCGGTCAAGGGGCATAAGCCACAACAACAACAATTTCTCAGTAAGGAAATTTGCACAGAACTTCTATCAACTTCTGTAAATGTAAGAAACTAGGTAAATTTTTCATCAAACCAATGGTTTTTTTACCGTCATTTTACAGTTAGAGTTAACTTTTGAAAAGTAAAATAGGAAAAATTTACCACGGTAAGTAATATTTTACGAAAACGCATAACAGCTACTTTATATTTCAAGAACAAAAGTGCTCATAAATGTAAAAACATATTTTTGAGAAACGCATATCAATAATTTAAACGCATAGTAAACAATTTAGCATTAGAATATTATATGCATTACAAAATTTAACGTATAAAAGAGAAACTTGTAAATGAGGTTTTTCAGCATTTTAAAGAATATTCACTTATATATAATCTAGTAATTTACGTACAGTAGAAACACTTTACGTTATGAAATTTTTTTTTTCATTTATCTTTCTTTACGCGTGTGAAATAACATCCTGTTTGTACTCTTTCTTCACTACCTTCCGGAAAAAATATTTATTCAATAAGATTTGTTTTAAATTATCCTAATTTCCGTAGTCAGAGCCTGGCAAAAGAAATGCCTTCCAGCTCGCCTTAATGAAGACGCGGTTTTTCGCAGCTTCGTAAATTCTTATCAGAGTGGCCAGTTGTAATTATAATCTTGGCACAAAGTTTTCGTGTGTTTTTTCTCTCCAGTCGTTCCGCTGTCTCGAGTCGTCCATCTTCCGAAAAAGACTCGCAATATCAAACATTAGCCGAAAATCAAGATTCGGAACCAGCGATCCTTCAATTAAATAATGAACGAGGTTTTATGTAGGAACGCGATGGTGCGTTGGATAAATTGCCCGCTTTTTTTTCGTTTTTTATCCACAAACGGATTCTTGGGTTTTCCGGTATTCCCTCTTTTGCTTTTTTATTTATTTATTTTTTTTTTGTCCTCAGATGTTTAGAAATTGAAGGGATCGGTAAAAAATTGCTTGTTCGAAAACAGTAACTATTCAGAGCCCTTGGAATCGTAGGTAAACGGATTATAGAAGGGTTATAAAATATTCATTTCTTTTTTTCTTATTGTATGTGTAATTACCGCAATTAAACATCATATATGTGCTCACAAATATGTAAATAAATAATCCAACAGAGATAGATAAAAATAATACGAATATAGACAAAAAACAAACAGAAATCAAGCACGCTGGGCATCCACGCACCAACGGCAAGATTCTGTATAAGTGCCGGAACTGAACCATAAAACAACATAGAGGTAACCGAAAGGTCTCGGCATCAGGGAGCCTAACCAAATCAGTTACCTCAAGGGGAACTTTGAGGTTTTTTGTCTATATTCGTATTATTTTTATCTATCTCTGTTGGATTATTTATTGTATTTTTTTCATTATGGGGATATGAAGCTTCTGCGCTATCCTCTATTGAAAATGTTATATGTTTTCTTTGCAGGATATGTTTTATGTTAAAGTGATTTAACAGTCTATGCTTGATTTTTAACTTTTGTTTATTTGAATTGTTTATATTTTTTACTCACAAATATGTCTAATTTACAAAAAATGTATGTTCACTTCTACACTAATTGATTTTTAATACATAGGGTCCTGATTATATATATAAAACAGTTCCGTAACTGACTGTCAAATAACGCACAGACCAAACCGCTGGACCTAAAGGGTTGAAATTTCGTATGGCGATTCTTCTTATAGTGTAGGGGTGCACTAAGAAAGATTTTTGAAAAAAATTTCTAAGACTTTTTTAAATTAAATTTTTAAGCTGTTTTTGTAACATTCTTTAAAGTTTCCATTTAAAATAATAATCTGAGGGTTATGAAATTTATATCACGAGAAAGATCATAAAAATTTCTTTAAAATGAAATCTCTTTCAAATCTTTACCTCCATTTTCTGAATTTTGGTGAATTTTTAACTATTAATTTTTAGAATTTAATTTATTGAATGTTAATCACGTGGTTTCTTTTCTTTTTGCGATACTTTGAACTAATTTTGCGTCACGTGCATAACAACGAAATAGACAAAAAATAAATTTTCTTGCTAATGCGGCAGACGATTGGATATTATCCAAAAAAAATATTAAAATACAGTAAAAGAAATGTACCTCAAACTGTACTATATTAACTGTACTATATTCTTTAGTATGTTCTATTAGATTTAATTTCAGTATTTTCTTCTACATTATTTTGTCTATAAAAATATCCGTTACGATTTTTTTATAAATATATTTTTTTGATTTTTTGGCATTAATTGCATACATTGACTGTTGTATTTATTATATATATATATTGGCATTAACTGCATACATTGACAGTTGTATTTAATTTGAAAGCACTCCGTATCGAAGCACGGGTATTCAGCTAGTATAGGAATAAAATAACTTAAAACATGCAATTTGTTTCATGAATAACTGAGAAATACTCTATTAAAATTTCAGAGGATACAGAAATGATAAAGACAATTTAAAAATATTTATAACTATTGCAAATTTTTTAGTGAATACTAATTTCTAGACAGAAATACGTCTTTATTATTTTCAATTATGAGCAGAGTGGTTAACAAATTAAACGAAAGATATGAGTATTCAAATGGTTGTTTTCAATTGTTTTTAGAAGCCAGTTGATATTAATTCCCCCGACTGACCACTGCACAAGTACAGGTTCGGCAGAAAGTACGTTCTGATTTGGAATGTCAATAACAAAAATACAAAGCAAGATAGAGAGAGAAATCTTTTATACCTGAGAAAAATAAACAAATTTATTCATTTATTTATTATTAATTATTTTATTATTATTATTATTTATTTTATTTATTTATTAATTTGTTTATTTATACCCTCGGAACGTTCTTTCTGCTGCACCCTGTACATTTAAAGTGCATCTTTTATTCTAAATGGTGCAGTACAGAAGGTCGTTCGCACTTTATGGAAACGATTTTGATAGTTGAGTTTTATGAATAAATGCCATATTTTTGCGGTGATTTGCTTCTATCTGATAGCCATGGTACTTGACAATAGCTCTAGCTCGAATTTTCCATGAAAGTAAACTTTTTCTTAGTACTGTCATGTCAATTTTACCCCATTCCTCTTGAACACTTTTCCAAAGTCCGTTCAGTGTTCTTGGATGCCGTTTTCTTAAGGCTCGTTTTAATAAAACGAAAGCGCAAAAGTACATTTGAGAAGTGTAATGTGATTTTATAGGTATTTCATTAAACGGATTATACTTTATTCCTGTTTCTGATTCTTTCATTGCTAAATAAGCAGCGGTTGATTTAGACGTCTGACTAGAGGCTTTGTCCATATGAAGCTCAACTTTATTAATGTCCTTTCCATATAAGACTGGAATTTCTTCTTAAAAAATTGGTTCAAAAATATTCTGCTGATAGTAGAGGGAATTAATTTTGGCTTTACTTGAGACTTTTTTTATTTACAATTTGCCGTTATAACAAAATCCTGCAACTATCAGGAATATCTTTGGGAACTTTTCTGTACACTGACAAAGCCCTTTCGTACGGTCGTTCCCGTCAGTTGAGCAATAGAAAATTGATCTTTTTTTATTACAGTCACTTAAATACTGCTCCTGCCTCATCGAGTGTTACCACAAATTTCCATTTTTCAGCAGCTAGGTGTTTTTCATAAAAATTTTCTAAAATTTATTTTTCTTTTATCAATATGCTTTGGCAAAAGCAGATGAACTTTATGTTTAAACATCTTTTTTAACTTTAAATCTTTATGAATGATTTTACTTACAGTGCCAGAAGACATTCCTAGTTTCGATGCAATGGATCTTTCAGTCGGCGGATTTTCTTTTAGGATCAGAGACTTCACTTTTTTGATATTTACCTGCGTTCGAACAGTCTTAGGATGAGGTTTAGTGGTCATGTTTTCATTTTGACTTTCAGTTAGACGATTTTTTCCTTTCAAATTTAATACATTATAAATACCTTTTTTTGAAATGCCATAACCACGATTTTTACACTGCTTTATAATTTGTTGATACGAAATTTTCTCCTGATTAAGCGCAGCTACGTAACCTTAGAGCCATCTGTTAATTTTAGGATACATTTTCAAAATAAACCTTTTGTTTTACCTTCCAGTCAAAACAAATAGTAGCAGACGATTATTCTGAAGTTTGCCAAATTTTTATCTCAAAATGCAAACGACAAAAATAAATTACAAAATCGTTTCCAAAAAGTGCAAACGACCTTCTGTACATCTTTATTGAATCGTTCAATAACTATAACAGCATTAATTTTACGATATTTAACATGATCTTAAAATTAATTATTAGAAAGTAAAGCTTTAAAATAATCGAGTACTAGTGACAACGAAGTTTCAGTTTTCATTAACAAACTTGAAATGAATTACTAACAAAGAAATAATCCTGTTATCGTGAATAGAGAACATTTTGAACCTGTTGAAGAAGCTTACACAATTTTAAGACCATTAGTAAGTAATAATTTTTACGTTACTTCAGTATTTTTAAGGAAGAGGTCAAAATAGTTGTAAATTTTCTAAATGAAACTTCATAAACAATATGCGATATTTTACTGCAATAACAAGATGAAATCAAATACAA
This sequence comes from Dolomedes plantarius, assembly GCA_907164885.2. Lineage (NCBI taxonomy): Eukaryota > Metazoa > Arthropoda > Arachnida > Araneae > Dolomedidae > Dolomedes > Dolomedes plantarius. The sequence continues at coordinate 122,321,517 of OU015501.1, forward strand.
CAAGCAAACTTTATCCCAGGTCTAACAACCAATTTTTCCAACTTGGAATACACTCAAAACTCCTTTCAAAAGTGAGATTACACTCTTTCAAATGTATTCAAATGTCCTCTAAAACTATCAACTATCAATGATCATTTCAATCGTCTTTTTTCAAGCTCGTTGGTGTCTACTATATAGTATCTACCGAGTCAAATGTTAAATTAAGACGAAAAATTTCTCGGCTTACACAGAAGAATTTTCCTAAAAACCGTTGTATATACTTTTGGGGAAGAAATTCTATGAATGCTTCTGTATTTTACATGTCAAAAAAGTTACAATGAATATAATATATTTGTATGACCAACATGTGATACCAATTACATATGTTATTGGCCAGAAACAAGTTTATAATCATTTTAAGAATAATAAGGCCATAAACAGACGTACGATCCACTAAAGGTGTGCCACAAAGAGTGCTGTAGGGTTAACGGACATCAAGACAAAGTCATGTTTTAATTTTTAGCTCAAATTGAAGCCTGACTATTAAACGGGTAATAAAAATGGAAGCATGAATGACTATACTATTTGATAGGTAAAGAAACAAACAGTCCAATGAGTAGCTCCCATGTGGTAATAGAAATTGGAGAAGCCCAACAGTATAAGAAGGGGCTAGAACCCAGATTTAAAATGATGTTTTTTAAATGACTGTTCGTGGTAGAAAAGAGAAACTTTCCTGACTCTTCGAGTGATAAGAAGGATAGATACACACGCCTGCATGAAGCGAAAGAAATGTTCATTAGGGCAAAGAAAAGTTCATTATGCAATATCAAGAAAAAGAAGGTATTTAAGAGATAAGAAATTATCCTTCAGTTGAATGGTATGGGGATTCTACGACATTAAGGATTTTGAATAACAGAGTTTTTCCTTTATGTATTGTTTCATTTGAGAATTCGAGATTTGAGGATGATTGTAATGAAAGATATCTTCAGGAGGATTCAAGATAAAAACAACTGGTAACCGAGTGGACATTGGGAAAGAATTTTGCGGGTGGTTAAAAATCAAATGGTGAACAAACCAAGAATAATATTTAGTTATATTTACCAAAGCTTGTAATGTATACATAAGATTCTATTCACAAGAATCGAACTTTTGAGTGAATGAATTAAAGAAGTTGCTTGAGATATGCTAATTTCGGCATACGCGCTTGGTATAAATACCAAGCAGCTTGATTAATACAGAGGTTGAAAGAAGGTTTTGTTAAGTTTGATAAATAAGCGAGTTAGAGGGAGCTACGAGGAAAGCAGCTCCAGGTGCTATCCTGCGCTAGTGCTTAGGGGGCCCAAAGTTTACGTGGCAGAACTGCTGGTTTGACTCTCTGCTGGTTTGTGAGTATGGCAAAGTGTATTTTTATTGAATGCTAATATATATATTCCGTACAAGTAGTACTTATGCTTATTGCTGTAAAAGCAAATTCTACATGTGCAACGAATTCAATAAACTTTGCTTCATGTATAAACTGTGTTTGTATCAATTCAAATAGAGTGCCACTTCAAATTATATACACCCAAGTGTGGGTAGAAGTGAGCTATACTCTACAAGCTTAAAATCGCAGATCAGCTTGACAGATTGTCTTTCAGTGTCAGAGCCAGTTATTTTAACTCAAGCTACATTATCGGAGATCCTGAGTAAGATCAAAACTAAAGTTCCACAGAAATATGTGACTCCTGGAGAAGCACGGGCGTAAATTGTCATCTTTTTAACTTTCAAAGGAATCCAATGAGCTTATATACTTTAAAAAGGTCCCTCGTCCAGTTGCTATCATTTGTATCCAGGTCCAGATCGAGGCACATAGTAAAACGAGTGTATCCGCACAGGTCTCATCTTGTGGAATCTGGAAAATAACTTGTTTCGTTGACTGAAGAGGAGACATTGGAACATTTTATTTTTCTGACTGCAGTGAACTGTTGGCAGCATTGTGCACCCCTCAGATGATTGTCACAGTTCTTCTGTAATTTCTTTTTGGAGATATTGCTTTTACCTAGTATAGATAACATCGGTAAATTGGAGCTTATAACTCCAGTCTCATTCAATAAAGATGTATAGCATTGCACCAAAGCTCCCTAGGATGACAAGAACTGATGCAATAAGATTTCATTATAAAAATCACTTGGACAACGATGCATTAATCTCTCCTTATCTATTTGTCATCGTGAACTTCTGAAATAGAGTGACAAGGGATTCTGAGGCTCCTACTCAAACAGTTGTAAAATACAAGAGGCATAGGGCCTGTTCACATAGGAGTCCGTTGCGTTGCGTTAAGGAAAAGATGACGTTGAGACGAAAATAAACCAATCATAGGCCTCCAAACGATTAGCAATGAAATTTTTAACGCCTATGATTGGTTTATTTTCGTCTCAACGTCATCTTTCCCTTAACGCTACGCAACGGACTCCTATGTGAACAGGCCCTAATGGTACAGAAATAAGCATAGCTATTTATACATGAAATAGACTAGAGTTTTTGTCAAAACTATTGAAATAGAATATTTTGAACTAATTTATTTTAACTGGGTATAGAACTCTATGTTAAAAGCTGTTAAAACTACTATATTTTGAAATTAATTTCAAAACAATTGGTTTATGTATATTTTATATTAAATTTAAATAGGCAAATAGTATTTTGAATTGAAGTATCTAATGCAGTGTTTCATTCTACAGTATATTAATATTTTTACCTCAATATAGAAATAAGCACAGCTATTTATAAATCAAAGAGACTAGAGTTTTTGCCAAAACTATCGAAATAGAATTTTTTGTACTATTGAATTTTATTTAAACTGGGTATAAAAGTCTATGTTAAAAGCTCTTAAAACTACTATATTTCGAAATTAATTTCAAAATAATTGGTTTACGTGCATTTTATATTAAATTTAATTAAGCAAATAGTATTTTGAATTGAAGTTGATAATGCAGTGTTTAATTCTAAAGTACATTAATTTTTTTACCTCAATCTAAAAAAAACTGGTGCACCACATTTCAAATTATCATAATTTTCTCTGAAAAAGTAAAATTCAGGAATGACTTTCATTTTTCTACACTCGGGCCCAATAGCCATAAAGAAATCGGTTTTAAACTGTTGGTTGTCATCTCTTAAGCTTACTTTTGGTAAAAGATGGCTATAGCAGTCCAACAAACCCTTAGGTACAAATTTTGGGGTTGAAATGCAAGTCAAAACTCAGTAAGAAATGCTTTCTTATAAATCAATATATATTTCAAATAACTCAATTTGAGGAAACCAACCAGTTTTAACTATATTTTCTTAATCTTAAGTCTCTTTCCCTCTTCCTACTTATTCCATGGAAAAAAACTCCCAAAAAAAGAATATACAACACTTCCACATACACACAGATGGGGAAACAGGAGCCTTTTGCAGAAAACATTATCGTGTCTTAAAGGCTGCAAAAGAAAATTACTATAACATTTACTATTCTGTTTCAAGACCTACTCAGTAATCGAAGGGAGACGAGTCTGGGAGAAATATCTTAAGGAGAGACCCACAGCCAAATCTGTTGTATTTCCTTGGATTATTATTTTTCACACTGAAAGCAAATTTTAAAGAACTAAATCTAATATCCGAATAGTATATCCTACCTTCAGATAAGTTGATACCAAGCATATGTACATTCGCATCGTTGCTTTTGCATACAAAAATAGCTTCTGAGAAATGGAATTCCCAATAGGAGATTTCTTCACGTCTCTCGGATGGCCTTGAGGTCTTGATACTGTCTTGGAAGTCAAGAGAAGCGAGATTTGAAACCCCCCCCCCTCCTCTCGATAGGTAGTTAATACAAGCCTCCAAAAAATATTACCATCGTTGTTGAATTGGTTTACATTTAATGAAGTAAAATCTGCCACGAACATACTGAGTCTGACTGGCAGAAAATCACATTACATGTATATATAAACATATCAAAGGATGTAGAAGGCTTGCTACAGCAGAATTCAGCAACGTATAAGACGTATGAAGGTGTAGACTGAACCACTGTAGATTTTTGAAGCTCTTAACAAATGATTAAAAATTTATAATCGAAACGGGCACCGATTGTTTTAAAACCGAACTGATTATTTTAACACTTTGCATTCCAAATATTTTTCATACTATAAATGAGCAATTTAATGAAGCTTTTTGGGGAAAAGAAAACTTTTGTTTTGAAAGGAAAAAATTTCAAGGGCTTATGAATCTCTTTATTTTTGTTCCTTTTGGGAATCTGCTTTATTCTAATGTAAATAAAACTTGAATTTTACATTTTGAAATTCTTCATGGTATGGTACATCTTGAAACTATCTTCCTTGTGCAATTTTGATTTATTTGGACAAGTATTGCAGCAATCACTCATTTGATTCCCATCCTTTTCGTTTCTGTTAGAACAATCAGCGAAGTCCATTTCTTCGCCCTTTTTAGTTACGCGAAGCTTTGCATTTAATTTGAAGCTTTCCACGATCACACAGGGGAGACAATGGAGTCATGAAATGTATTACGAGTGTCCAATGGAGTGCAAAGCGTTAAAACAGAGATAATTGGATCAAAATTTCCTTTATCTGGATTAACATATGAAAACAAATTAAAGATTTCATAGCCAGAGAATAATAGTATGTAGCTTATCCAAGCTGTCAGCGTTTAATATGAAGGAAAAAAAGTCTCAATAACTATTTTTGTCTGTGTCAGATTCTAATTATGCATGCAAGCAAATAATTTCCCGGCTAAGTTTTAAATTAAATCTATTTAGAAGCAAATTAACTTGTTATAATTATAAGGCAAGTGTGTGTATTTAAGTTTCCACTAATGATTCAAATTGATAAATTCTTTAGAAAAAAGAATAAAATTTGTGAAATCATCCAATTTTTTTTAATTATCCTTATCCCCCATTCATTATTTTCTATTTTGTATGGTTCTTTATTCCTCTTCATAATTACTCTTTATTAGACCCAAATTTGTTTATTCTTTAGAAAAAAGAGTAAAATTTGTTAAACCATTAAAAAAATTTAAATCATCCTTATCCACCATTTATTATTTTCTATTTTGTATGCTTTTGTATTCCTCTTCATAATTACTCTTTTTTAAAACCAAATTTGTTTATCTTGTACAGTAAAAAGAATTATATCTATTTAGAAGCAAATTAACTTGTTATAATTATAAGGCAAATGCTTGTATTTAAGTTTCCACTAATGATTCAAATTAATATATTCTTTAGAAAAAAGAGTAAAATTAGTGAAATCATTCATTTTTTTTTAATTATCCTTATCCCCCGTTTATTATTTTCTGTTTTGTATGGTTTTTTTATTCCTCTTCCTAATTACTCTTTATTAAACCCAAATTTGTTTATCTTGTGACATATTACTTTTATATTTAGTTTTTCGAGAGGTAAAATGCATAGTTTGATGTCGTATTTAATTATATCATTATAAAGAGAATTGCTTTTGTAACACCTCCTATGAAAACACCGATACAAAGCGTTGGACATGCAAATCTAAAAATTTAACTTGAAAAAGGTATTCAGCTATGTCAAATAGTAATGAAGCATACAGTAATTTAAAAAATGTTTTAATTTGTTATCTTATTGTGGGTCCTCCATCATAGCACAATATAAAGATAATTGTTTTTATAACGCTTCCTGTGAGAGCACCGAAAAAAAAAGTGGAACATGCAAATCTTAAAATTTGACCTGAACTTGAAAAAGGCGTAGAGTCGTGTAAAATCGTAATAAAGCATACAGTGATTGAAAAAAAAAGTTAAAATTTGTTATTCTATTGTGGGTCCTCTATTAAATAACACAAAATTATGATGTGGGAAAAACAAAAGGGAATTTTGGAACAAAAATGAATACGAAGGTAAAATAAAAACTAAGAATTTGAGAAGTTTTCCCAGACAAATTACTAAATTGAAATAGTAAAGAAACATACAATAATTTTAAAAAATGTTTTAATTTGTTATCCTATTGTGAGCCCTCCATTAAATAGCACAATATAAAAAGAATTGCTTTTATAACACTTCCTATGAGAACACCGAAAAGAAAAGTTGAACATTCAAATCTTAAAATTTGACCTGAACTTGAAAAAGTGTAGAGTGTAAAATCGTAATAAAGCATACAGTTATTGAAAAAAAGTTAAAATTTGTTATTCTACTGTGGGTCCTCTATTGAATAACACAAAATTATGATGTGGGGAAAAACAAAAGGGAATTTTTCGGAACAAAAATGAATACGAAGAAAAACAGAAATAGTAAAGAAACATACAGTATCTTAATTTTTATTAAGGGGACTCACTACCCTTGAATCTTTGAAACATTCGATTTTTTGAAAAAACAAATACGTTAAAGCCTGATCATTTCTGAACAAAATGAAGCAAATCGCATGAAAATATTCCGCTTAGTTCCGGAGATATTGATATTCTAAATATTTAATTACTGATCAAGTTTATGGTAAAAAAAAAATTTAATCTCATTTTTCTCAAAATGTAATTTTGCATCATTCCGCAACTGATATCATAAAAACTATGAAACATAATTCCATGAAATTTTTATCACTGCATAATCATGTTATATTATTGCGTCTGAACTAGAGTTATTGCAATCACTGCACATTTTGTTGTTTTTTCAAGGGTAAATTAATGCAAAAATTTAAGGAAATTTTAAGTATATTTTTAGCAGTTTTAAAAAAAATTAAAAAAAACTTTAATTTGGAATGTTTTATGTTCAATTTTATTTTGAATTATTTAATTTAAATATAAAACAGGAATTATACATTTAAGCGTAAAATTAATTTCATAGTTCTGCGCGCAAGCCAGTATACAATAAAAATACTTAAAATACAAGGTATATCTAAATCATTTTAAAAATAAAATATTTAAAATTATTTTGAGAGTTGAAAATTTGTTTATTAAAATAAATATATCAATTTATCATGTACATAAAATTTGGAAAAATTGGGAGTAAATTGAAATAGTTACAAAGAGTCAAAAAGTATGAAAATATGTCTTATTTCCTCGACTTAAGGGTCGTGAGTCCCCTTAAGATACAGTATCTTAATTACATATTATATAATAATATTATTATTATTTATTATTTAAACATACAGTATCTTAAACATACAGTTAGTAGATTTGTCTGGGAAAACTTCTAAAAACTAACAATTTGAGAAGTTTTCCCAGACAAATCTACGAAATTAAGCGACAAAGAAAAAATGTTTTGTGTCCAAATGTTTTAAACAGGAACATGAGGTTGAAACAGGGATACCATTGGAGTTTTACAAAATATTACATTACAAAATCGGAAAATATACTATTCATTTCCCATTCGCCATATCTGCACGATTTCTTCGAAGAAAACAAACTTCCTCAGCTCACATACGCAAACCCGGAAACTCATGGGCATGTTACGAGTATACGTGAGTATGAGGCAACATAAACTACTTAAAGAGTGAAATCGAGGTATCGAGAAAGAATTCAACGCTTTGGCCGTGGAGATATCGTAACGCTTAAAGAAGCTCACCCCACCGTGTAATCAATTATCGGCTAACCTAGTGAATTTAAAGAGGAGGTAAGATTTAATTTAGATGGCTAGTGCCACATGTAGAGAATCGTCTATCGAAAGTTCGTAAGTTGAATGAGAATTTCTCGGTTAAAATTGTTTGCATATTTTAGTGTGATCTTCGGATAGGTATCTGTATAATTTCAGCTTTAATCTGATATTTTGCCAATCCAGCTCCATCTGTACGAAGTAAATAGGTAATACAGGTACCAGTAAATGTTCTGTTTTTCACAAAAGTTGGAGTTTAGTTTCTTACCACCTGTTTTGGGGGACATTTGGTCCTATTCAGACCTCAAAACCCCAAACATAATTTAGGTTAAAAAAAATTATTTTTTCATTGATGTTTTTATAATATTGACTGTTTTTCTCTGTAACGTACGTACATGAAAACTTTTTAATAACTTACAAGTAAAAGAATAATTACAAGCTTAAAATTTGGCATACATTTTAGGTTTTCAGTGAGACAAGAAGCATCTTGAATAAAAAAATCGAAGAATCCTTTTGTTCATTTACTCCTACAGACACCTCTTTATTTTTTCAGGAATAAAAGGAAAAATAGTAAAAACATTAGCGCCCTTTACACGTACGCTCTTTCCCGCGTGAAACCACAATCCCGCGCGATTGAGTGCACGGGTGAAGGTGTCGGAGAGGAAGGGAAAGCTGCTTTGGAGCGTACTGAAAGTTTTCCCGTGCGCAATCCCGTACGCTCCAAGCTCTCGCGAAAGAGCGTACGTGCAAATGACGCTATTCGAACAATGACTAGTACTGTCTGGGAAATATTCCCTCTTTTGAAATTTCCTGCACAAGCTCGAAGAGCCGTCTATCGACACATATAAAATTGTTCCTGTTATAATAAACTACACAATAATATACGAATTAATTCTATACAATCATCAAAAAATATTTAGTTGCTTATTTTCACTACCTAGAACTCAAAGCTTTCAAAAGTAAGCTGCATTTCTCACTCTTCGTTTATCACAATCGTTTTTGTTTTTGTTTTGAGGCGGGTATCTTATATTCAAATGAGCCACAGACATGAAACAAATGTTTGTTTATCCTTAACTTGCTGCAGCTAGAGTACCTAAGCAATTACCTAATATATGAAGTGTTATTAATGGCTGTTCACTTTTTGGTCTGCATTTAAAAGTATTTTGGCACTGCAGTTTCCAAACTATCAACTTCTCATTGATTTAACTTTCTGTTGCATCCATAACATAGAGAATTCTTAGCTTAATGCAAAACACTATTTATATAAATTTTTTACATACACTCACAACTATATATATGTATATATATATATATATATATATATATATATATATATATATATATATATATATATATATATATATATATATATATATATTATATATATATAATATATATATATATATATATATATTTATGTATAATTTTTATGCATTATAATATTTATAAATTTTCAAAATTTATTTTCAAAATTTATTTTTATTATTTACTTAATAATTATAACATTTTAAAAGTAATTCGTAACAAAAAATTTTATAAATTCTAATTATTATTTCTTCAAAATATACCAAACCAATTTTTAAATATTTTTATAACTATTATTCCCATTCCTTTTAAATACAGAATATAATAAAAGAGTGGGAAATTCCCTTAACGTCTAGGTTTTGTTCTTTACAGTATTCTTAATTTGTTTTCATGTGATATCGCTTCTTTAGAGTATAATTTTTCCCTATAGATGAAATTTATAAACACTGGGAAAAAACATAAATTCTTTTTATGACACACTTGTGGTTAAAATAACGTTTACTTCAATTCCTATAGGAAAAGAAAACCATTCAGTATGTGTCGGGATAAGAAATTCAAGTTTAGAATCCTTGCTTTCTCAAGTAAAATTCAATATCTACTGCCCGTCCTAACTTCGTTTTAAGAATCATATTTATAAAAGGGAAATCCTCTCTACCAATATCTGATACCAGTTCGTTGTAAAAGAACGAGTTTTACTGAAATCTTTAAAATCTTTAGGATGACAGAAAAGTGGTTTAAGCTTGCCATTCAGTATGCTGTGTTTGAACAATTGTCCCATCATTATATATATAATAACCGTTGTCTCTGTGTAACACTTCCGGGCTGTACTCATCTTTCAATCGAAGCCTCAGTAAACAAACGGCCGGTTAAGCCTATTTTCAATTTCAGATGTGGATCAGAATTTTTTCTTACCTAAAAACTAATATCTTCTCCATCAAATCACGTTTGTTCAGCCTATTTTTCTATAAAACATTCAGAGCTAAAAAAATCGGATGCTTTTAGCTGCATATTTTACAGTTTTTAAAAACCTGTTTACTTTTGCGATGAATTCTGAAAGTAAACAAACTTGAATGTGAATGAATCAAGTAGCTCAAGTATTCATATCGCGTAGTGAGCTGTAAAAAACTGGATCTCTACTACTCCTGGAAGTCTACTACTCCAATCGCATGAAAAACTAAATAAATGAAAAATAATGAAAGGGTTTGCTTTTACAAGGTGTGGATTAAATGCAATATTGTTAGATAATTCGGGATATTTTTTAACTTTCATATACTTCTTCCATTATGACGTTATTATTAGTATTATGACGTCAAAATGACGGGTTACCTTATATAAAAGCCTAATATAGTTTTATATAAAATCCTAATATGGCATCATCTTTACTTTTCATCTAAATATGATCTTTATATACAAGCATTTTTGTAAGAGATACGAAAAACACAATTCTTATCTTAATTTATTTACATGATAGGCCTATTGCAAATCTTAATGAAATAGTCAGATGCTTTTCGTAGCATAATGTTTTACTCAGCAGTCGACTGTGAAGAGATTGACACCTATTTCCGACACCATTCTTTGATTGTGCTTTCAATTTAATAAGGAGGTTTTACATATTAGTGTGGATTTTCTAGACTGCATTTGATAGACCTGTGAGTTGCCCATCCTGCTACTATTAACATAAGAATTTTTTTCGTTTTTTGTATTTTGTTGTAGTTCAGTTACTTAATGGATTGAAACAACAACATATCTGAAAGGCATCAAATACATCGAACTCAAGTAGGAACTCTCTTTTTAATCTCTTTTTGAGCTTGAGAATAGCGGGATGAGAAAAGATGATTTACTTCACACGCTGAGATTGATCTATGGATACATCACCAGACTTAGGGTTGGGATCAAGCGTTGTCAAAACTTTATCAAGCTTAATAACTGCTATGTTTTTTGCGAATGCGTAATTGTTGCATATAAAAGAGTACCTGATTTAAGTTTCGTCTATTATCTCAGTTTTTATGTTTCAGTACACCTAACAAGAACTTCACACCTTCATATACTGCTTTTTCTAGAATTTTCTTCGTTTATTTTTGGGGGAAAAATTAGAATGAAAAATTCATTGAACATTTTGTATAAACTATGATTTTTATACTAATATGCATTTGGAAAAAAACCCTACGAAAATCATAAACCCTTTAAAAAATTGTCTTTTAAATACTCAGAGCATAGAATAAGCTAATTGCAAATAACGGCTCCTAACGATCATACATTATAGTAGGACCGTGATTTGAATCTAGGCCCCTGATCTAAAGGCTTATATTACCTTTTGAGCTATCTCGACAATGCGAAGAACTCTCATTTTTTTAAATTCCATTCTTACCGTTGGAGATAATGGCAACGAGTCGTTCTTTCCAACGGCCAGGCACCACTCTAACGCCCGGTTAATCTGAGTTCGGATTTCAACCGTGGTCTCCTAACTTCTCAAGGCTAGTATTTAACTAACAGATCTTTCCCGGCGATAAGAATGATTCTCAGTTTTTAGGGTTCAATTCTTCACAGGCTTCACAAATTCGTAGTAGTGTATAAAATAGGCATATAGTCCCATATTAAGTGATGAAACCCTTTGTCAGGCCGGAGAGCATTAAATACCTGAAGTCGAATTACTAATGCCTTTGAGATTCTAGTTGCCAGTGTTGCGTATTATTGTGGATTTCAGGATCTTTAACTTATTGCTCATTTGATCTACCCGATTTTCAATGACAAAAAAAAAATTAGATAGACTAAATTAACTATTGGCTAAATTAACTGAAATATCACTGAACGTGTTGATTAATACAAAAATGTTACAATCCATTGCTCATATATTTGGTTATCTGTTTTCCAACTTAACCCCTTCTTGCACATCCCATATGAAGCACAGTCTCGCTGACTTACAATAAAGTTGTGGGTGGCAAATGCGCATTGAACACTTCATCCATTCCACAAGAAATTAAGAAAATGGTGGCTCCATGTTTTAAACTATTAAAAAGTTCATTATAGGCTGAGGAGCATTGGTGGGATTGTCGCAATGAACAATTCACAAATGCTTTTGTGAATTGTTCATTGCGACATTCCAGATGTCGCCCCTGGGAGTGCTCAGTCGAAATTGAGGTGGCAACTAGCTAAGACGGACTCCGACCCTTGAGGTGCTATATAAACCGGAGCCGCACACTTCAGCCTGAAGCCTATATGGGCCTGGTCTGGAACTTCTAGCCAGGGAGCATTTCAAACAACAACAACAACAGCGCCAATGCTTTTGTTAATTGTTCATTGCGACAGTCACACCAATGCTCCTCGGCCTGTGTATGAACTTTTAAATAGTTCGAAATATGTAGCCACCCCCCTTTTTCAATTTATTAGCAATTCGAAGAAATGTTCATTACGTACAATCAGTCTTTATGTAAAAATTTCTTTATCACGTCAGAGTGACATACAATGTATTAGGGTTAATTTTTATAGAGTGTGACGCGAACAATAAAAAGTTAAATCTTTTTTTCTTAATTTTTTTCATTAATCAACTGAAATCTTTCTAATGTCCTCGTCTAGCAAATATAAAATCCGGAATGGTTACTAATCCGTATTTTTTTTCTGTTTATCAACGTCTAATCATTTGACAGCAGATAGTTTTCCGTTTGGAGATCATTTGAACGATAGAAAACTGCTAAACCTTGTTTTCGAAGGTTACTTTCAAGAAAATAAGAACTCACACCGATCTTTCCTATTAAGTAAAGTATTTAATTTGGACTGAATAAATAATTTCGCTCACGCACAGTCATAAAAACGGAATAGCCCTACAAAGGAAATATATAACAAGGCTTTCTATGGATTATGTTAGTCGGGTCTTTCTATGTGATAGGGGAGAGTTGTATGTGTGAGAGAGAGAGTGTGTGTATATTCTTTTCTCTATTGATTTTTCCTCGTTTCCGCAATAAGACGTTTCGAAGTCATAACTATAAGGATAGTTCTTTCCAAATTTAGGGCATTGATTACCCTATCCCTTGATAACATTTTAAATTAGGAGAAGAAAAATGTGTATTGACATCTATCGTTCTCTATATATTTTTCCCTGTTTCTCCTTTTTAATGATACAAGATCTTATACTATTTGCTATCTGGTCATTACTCAACTACATGAGCCATCCTTTCAAATTACTAATTTAAAAAGTAACAGAAGTAATAACATTTACAATCTCACATAAGTAGCTTTCACATCTGCTTTCTACTTATTAAATATTTATTATATTACTTTTTAATAGCATGTACCCAATTAATGAACATTCAGGTAACTAACTTTTGAACATTCAAACGAAGAACTTACATAACAAACTGTCGTAAAATAAGGCAGAGGGTTCCTCGTTTTCGTGGACGCACCTTGCATGTGTTTGCCTTGGTGATTCTAGCAGTTAAGTTGCAGTTTAGACTATACAGTTATACTTCCATTTGAGAGCTTTACGGTCATTTTTTGCTACAGGGGGGATAATTAGACCGGGACCTACTGCTTAAAGCCGATTACGAACGGCTACAAATATCCATGCTTATAGTGGGACTCGAACCCACAGACTCAAGTATCGATGACAGGGCCCTAGCCATTCGGCCATCGACCCGCCAGTTGAACTTTATGAGATCTGCTGCTTCCATACTTATAGTTAAACTAAGTTAACATAGCTGTATCAACAGTTTATTACTCTTTACAAAGAAGATGAACTATTAAGGCTGTTATTAGTCGGAAAACAAATGTCGTCTCTCTAACTTTAAAATAATAAAATAACCTGAAGTAGAAAAAATAGCTTTCATTACACTTAGTTTGAACTCGGTCTATCCCACCTTTGAAGATCAACAAGCTTAGACTACAGTTAATTAAACATAGTCCCTCAAAATAAACTACTTAAATACAATGTCCGGAAATTTCTTGTTGATTTGAGTGTTCCAAGACTGTAAATAATCAAGTCAAATAAACCTTAATATATGGCACATTTTATAACATAGCCAGCTCTATTCTTCAACACATAAATGTTCCTTTCATATTTGCAGATTTGATAGTCCACTAGAAAGCAACTAGTTCGAGCGCTGTTGCGATTATAAATCGTTTCTCGTTCTCTGCCATCTTAATGTTTGGAGCTGTAAGGACTTTCCTTAATAACAAGACCATCAGCCTTTTTGTATTTACATGCTTCAATTACATTCTCGATTAAATACAGGCTATCTACATTTGTACAAAATAAAACATATTAAAATCGTGGGTTCGGGGATTCGACGAGGAAGGTCAAACGACTGGGCAGCATCTCGACTTCAGCTCTACTGTGTCTAATTAACTGTTTGCATATCTCAATCAGTGAATCACTGACTAATCACTGACTAACTTCACTGGCGTTCGGCTACTATATATATATACCTTCCGTGGAGCGTTCAGCGAAAGGTCTCGGCAACGCTTCCTTTCTGCGGCTCCCCTTTGTGTCTAGCTCGTTGTCCGTGCGTCATCGTTAAGACGCCCGGCCTATTATGTTGATAGGCGACAGACTGGCTGCGCTCGACAATGTTAGCTTGAATCCATTTTGTGCACTGGGGGATCTTTCTTGGAATTTTCACAGGCGAAGATAATCGAGAGTCGTTAACACGTCTGGCCTTAGATGTTGACAAGCGACAGGCGGTCTGCTCTCCATTATGTGCACAAGTTGCGCTCCGTGGGGTCTTTTTCTAGGAATTTCTACATGTGAAGATATTCCGGTGTCGTTACAGCACCCATTTATAACCCCATAGAACCTGACTAAAAAAGCGTAAAACACTGAGTTAATGTTAAGTTTGGTCATAAGAATAGAAGAAAATTGAAATATTCAATATAAATAACTAAAAGTAGACTCAATTTTACTTTTGAGTTATTTATAGTGAACATTTTGAATATTTGAATATTTTTCTGTCAGAATTCGGTTCAAGAGTTTTGGCGCTATATTTTCTATTAATAGAAGAACAATCACAATGGAAAACAAATTTTTTGTAACTTAGCTAGTTGATAACGGGAAAAAAATAGGAGAAGTAGCTTAGGTATATGACATGAACCTTTCTGCAACTGTAATAGTTGTAAAAGACACAAGTTCTATGGTGGCACAAGAGAAATGTGTATTTCTATGCAATCAAAAATAATTTTCAAGGAGAGAGGCAGTGTTATGGTCAAAATCAAAAACATATTGAATTTGTTAGGTCGAGGTCAAACATGAATAGAAAATACCTCTAAAATTCATTACGGTTAAAATTGGCAGAATTAGTAACACATCACCTGGTGAAACAATTCACGTTAAAAAAAGTCTTATTTACCTAAAACTGCTGCATTTTTGGATTTTTACCGATTTCCCGTGTATAGAACTTAGTCTCTTAGTCTATAGTATCTTTTCCTATTGTGTCTTAAGGACGAATAATTCGTCTCTAAAAGCTAGTCCGAAACTGGTAGCCAACTTTGTGCATTACTGAGAAATCTAAGCTCTTATTTACAAAATATTTCTTTTCTATAAGCTTGTGAGTGCCATAAATATGACGTCCTCTGAAATGAGCAACAGATTTTCAATATTTGAAATATCATAGAGAGGCATACAAAAAGTAAAAACGTCGATTTAGCAGCGGCTCGTGTCTTCCATCATGCAAAACGATTCGCTTGTGGTTAAGTGACTTTCTTTTGTTTCAAAGCTTAAAAAAATGTATGTTCATAATTTGCTTGTTAAAAATTAGAACTTCCCCGTGTTGTAAACGACAAACTGGCATTTCTACATTGCAGTTACAACGACTGTTGGGTCACCAGTTAATATCGCTGCGTTCGTCCAAAAAGCTAACTCATTCAAGTTTCAATAGTTCGGAAAGAAAACACAACGACACAACTGTTGAGGCTCTCTCAGTATTCAACAAACATTCCGTAATCTTTCGAAACTTTTATTTGTTTGACTTTGTACACATCAAAGCATTTACAGTATAGCATAACATCGCATTAGTACTTTTATGAACAGAATAGTGTCATCTTATATATCAACAGCTTATTTCAACGTCATACGCAGTATGCGCAGTGTGCGAGGCTGCAATCACATGTGCAAAATAAGAAATATATAACCAAGTATACACAAGGACCGCATATCTCTGTACTTGCGTGAATTAAGGTTTGGCTTGGTTTGGTTTGGAGCGCTACGACCCACTTTTTGCTACACGAGAGCTAATTAGACCGGGACCTACAGTTTAAAGCCGATTCCGAAAAGGTACAAACATCCATACCAACAGTGGGACTCGAACAAACAGGATCTGAACAGAATGTCAGCGCCCTAGCCATTCAGCCATCACCTAGGAAATCGTAAAATGTGCTTGTTCATAATCGAGTGCAAGATATTATACAACTAAAGGGGCCTGGGTGTATGTTCTAGTATAAATTACCCGTCTGTATAGCTAGGTACAGAGTACGGCAGAATGGACTCCCACATTTCTGAAGGTCACTGGTAAGGGAGTGGTAGGGGTAGGGCGGCGCGGGAGATAGCAATAGTTCGGGCGGATTCTCGAGTTGTCAGTAGACACTATGAGCTAGTCCGATGAACATCGCAGTTTCGTTATCGAAGAGATCTTTGAAAACAACGATTCTGTAACCACGACACAGGACGCGCTTCGGGCTTTATGCAAATGATGCCTTTCCTGAACGAAAAAAAGAAATCTATGTTGAGTTTCAAACGTGTGAGTAAGGGCGCTTCACATACATTCCGTCAGCGTAAGAGTAAAGATCTTTAACCAATACTATGCCAAACATTGACCCACTTAACCAATCAGCGCCAACGGGATCTTTAACGCTGATACTCACGGATTCTATGTGAACAGTCCCTAAGTGGGTCTGCATTACCAAGGAAACCAAATGGTCGTCCTCGGAATGTTAGAACACCTGAAAATGTGCAACGAGTCTGTTTCTCACCTATTGTTGAGGAAGTTCCAGCTATTTCCCCCAGAGATGGCCGATAGAGTAATGGAAAGTGTAGAAGCGGAATGGTATAACTCCCCCCGGTATGTGGCAAAGAACGAATCTATTGTAAAGGCTGCAGATGCATGGGGTAAATAGGGGCTTGTACACCAGGAGGAAATAGAAGAATAGCTGTCGGTGTGGCCTTTGATAGCGATCTAATGTCTATAAATGTTGCAAGATGGATGGTCGTTATTTTATGGCCCACAGTAAAACCTTCAGATGATAAGGGTCAAAGTGGTATTGCAAATGAAATTTATGGTGGGGAGGTACTTCGTAGACTAATGACAGGGGCAGTATAATAAGGAACTAATTGGGGCAGGAACTACTGAGAGAAAAACAGCCCACTGCCCAATGAAAAAGAGGGGCGGGCCAGAATGGTTCCCCCGTAAACGGACAACAGCCCCTCCAAGTAAGAAAGGAAAAGGAGAGAAGGTCCAGATGTATCTCAGACTTTTTTCTTAGAGATCAGATGATAAAGAGTCTCGACTGCCTCAGAATCTAGGAGGCAGTAACCCGCCGAGATGTTCCTGTATGTGACGTGATTTTGGGTCCCTGTCGTTGATGCCATCTTTCATCGCTGCATGCTTCAGCTGTAGTAAGTGCCTCCCCATAGACTCTAAAAATCATTAATTTGACCATATAGTTTGCCTCTGCTTCTGAGTTCTCGTATGTGAAATGGTAATATGAGAGGGAATAGTGTGCTTGTAGCAATTACACTTTAATTGAGTTTTGTGAGTTATTAAATAAATGTACAAGTATGTTAAAGGCCAATGCTCTGTCTTCCTTGCTTGCTCCAACACACGCATGCATTCATCGTTTTAAGGTTATTTAATAACCAATAGAAAGCTTTAGAGCAGTGGTGCACAAACTGTGGGTCATGACCCACAGAGGGGTCGCCAAAAACATTGGAGAGGTAGCTGATAGTTTGAAGTAAATTTCTATCATACTGAATTACTGAATTAAAATATACTTTAAATTATCTATAATTAAATATTTTAATTTTTTTTGCATAGATATATTTTATATATTAAAAGATACATAGGATACGATATTGTTACATAAGGTGTCAAATGTTCTTACACTAGTCAGCAAGAGTTAATATAATAGTTTCTCAACATTTGCTAACTTCTTTTTCCTATTTTTTTGTTAGCATTTTCCTATTTTTTTTAATTTGCTACTACCAAAAAATTTTTGTTGGGGGCCGAGTGATTTTTTATTAAAAGGAAATGGACGTAGCGTCGGGGAGGCACGGTGGGGAACGTGCCCCCCCCCCCCAACCTAACTTGAAATGAATTACAACGTTAATAGAAGTTCAGTTAAAATCGGAAAATTGTAGAAAACTTTTAAGAAAGTTGGTTTTTTCCCACTCTTTCAAACAGTGAAACTGAAGATTCCGATTATGTCTTTAGCCTTAACATAGTTTTTAACAATATGGTCCATAAGAAAAATTAGATGCTAAATTTTTTCTAATTTATTTATATCATATTTATTTTTCTCATTATATAATTTTTGAATACTACTCAAACATAAATTCTATAGTTATTCAGTTGAAAAAAAAATCATAATATTTCATATTTTAAGGACCGTCCGGCAGTCAATGCGCTGAGGAGGGACCAACTGAAAATTGAATTTAATTCGGGCCCCCCCCCCCCCCCCTCCAAAAAAAAAAAAAAAGTTAGAAGCATACTACGCCCGTGGTCGCGGTCGAATAAAGTGTGCGTACCACTGCTTTAAAGAACAGCTTCAGCGGTGCATCGTAAACAAGTGCCACCTGAGTGATATTATTTTCAAAACCTAGAGGTAAAAAAAACTAGTTTATACGTACTTTTTGAAATTATAAAGTTTTTTCTGTAAATTGTTTCGTTCTTTTTTATTACCTTTTGAAATGTGAATGTTCTGTGGCACCTTGTATTATTACTAAAGCTGGTGAAACAAGGCGACATGGAAGATTAAAAACCAAAAGGAATAGCTAATTTAATCACTGCAGATGGTGATTCCCGGCAAGTATCTTCGTAGAAAGACTTTTCAGCAGCAAAGACAGTCACTTTAAAAAGCTGAAGTAGATCCTTACTTAAACATCATGAAGCATAAGCAGAATTCTATTTTCTATTTCACTGAAGAATTCATAATTACTCTTCCTAATCTAAGAAACAAATGACAAATTAGTTATTATTAACTCTAAGTAATTTCAAGTTGGTAGTAGGAATTCAGCAATGTTTTATATTGTGCTGTGGAGCAACCTAGAGGGAGGGGAAGAGGGTCATAACACCCGCTTTTCCCTTAGGAACTGAAAAATCGATAGAAAAACGGTGATATTAATAGTGCTTTTCTTTTTCCCAGGAGTAACAGGAAAATTGTACCTGAAACATTTTACGCTAGGGTTCAACCGCTCAAATGGTAAGTAAACTTACAACACTTGAACGATACATATCTTGAACTTCGTCGCTGAGCTGAATTGATGGATGATCATGGAAACAAAAATGCAATGTTGCTTTGTTCAGAACAGAGCAGCTCGCCGTGTAAATTGCAGGCGCAATTCAATCTAAAATTCAAGCTGAATTATAATTCTATTCAAACTAAATCAATTTTGAAATCACAATGTAAATTAATTAAAATATATTACTCATAGAAATTAATCTATTTTCATAAGTAAATAATTTATCCGTCGATATGTAAAACTAATTAAATTATTTTATTGAGTGAAATATATTTAAGGTTCTCTATAGCTATAGGGATATAATCTTCTACCGAGAAAGCAACATCGTATGTGCTGAAGGTATTAAAACTTTTAATCACTGTTATAAATCCCATTTTCGCTTATATTTTTAATTTCGATTGAAAAAAAAAGGCACGTAGAGATAAAATTTGCAAAAATAAAATTTGTCCAAGAAAGTCGTTCTCTTGTCTAATAAATCAAAATTTATTTGTTTATATCTAGCATATCCATACAGCAGACTGGGATCGGTAACACTTTTTTTAATTATGTCTGTGAAGTTCAGTTTCCTTTACCCTTAAGGTAATGTATATACTAAATAATGAACTCACCATTAACAAGATCCGACGAGGTTTTCTACACTAAACTATTTATTACAACGCAATTAGACTACATAAATACAGTACTCAATTGCTAGCAGGTAACGGGAATTATTTGTCGCGTGTGTTAATCCCGGTAGTTATATTATGAAAACCCTACCAGAATTCAGCCGCGCGACTGCTTGTACATACGCCACACTAATCTTTCTGTCTTCACCTTATCACCAGGTCGCTGGAACGATAACTAACTTCAAAATGCCTTCGGTAAACTTGATTATGTCCGGCTGCTGTACGGCAAAGCGATCTTCACTCCAGTTGTTTTTAGTTAGCCACTCCCCTCCGTCCGACCTCGCATTGTAGTGTTAGCCCTCTCACTGTCAAGCGTGTACGCTACCCACGGGGATTCCCGTCTAGTAGAAAATCGCCGCTCATTTACATAAAGCGCTTCTTCTTCTTCAAACGGCAATCTATTTAAACCAGGGGGCTTAATTTTGACTCAATACCTCACATGTCCTTCAGTGAAACATAATCGGTAAATATATGCGAGCAGCTGACATTCTAGAAGCGGAGTTACGCGCCAATTTTACCAGTGACAAAATTTCGCTTGTGTTTCTGACCAATCTATTTAATGACGGGAAAACATAGTCCACGACAGTTGTGTGAATATGCAACAGATTAATAATAGTTTTAAAGTTACCAAAATATGGCACTTAATATCAAAGTCCTTTACAGCAAAGTTAATATTATGGGATTTATGTACTTGTTGTAACTCCTATTTTGAGTGTAAATGACAACAGAACAAAATTTGAATTAATCTTGGAAAATATAATCTAACAGATGAGTAAATGTGAAGCTATCTAGCAATTAACGCTTAGTGTAAATCAAAAATTCATTCTCATTCCGGCCTATGGGTGACTTTTAACAATAAATGAAACTTATAGTTTAGATCCGATGACATGTTAGAATATAGTTCTGACCTAAGGGAAAGCTATGACCTCCGGAGGGATGGTCCATGAGTGATGGATACATTTGCAGTGTGCAACCGTAACGTAGCAAACCACCACAAAGAAGCGACTATCAAGACCCGGCCGTAAAAGTTTTCTTATAGAGTATATATGAAATATGCATGTCGTCAAAGCAAAAATAAATGTTGTTGTTTCTAATGCCCTCTGGAAGTTTTCCGGACCTGGTCCATCTAGGCTAGCAGGCTGAGAGTTGCGGCTCCGGTTTACAATGGCACCACAAGTGATGAGTGTGACAAGGTATGAGTGTGACACGGCTCCAGTTTATAATAGCACCACAAGTGATGAGTATGACACCGGTTTATAATTGCACCACAAGTGATGAGTGTGACACAGATCTGGTTTATAATGGCACCACAAGTGATGAGTGTGACAAGTGATGACAGTCCTGTCTGATTTCGCCAGATACTACCTCAGTATTGACCCTACAACCCCAGAGGTGACATCTGGGGGGATCGTACCCTCTCCCATCCTCTCTGATCTCATAGAGGGACTTTCTAGTACACAGATTTACGTGCCCATGACCGGCCTAGACACAGATATATTTAATGGCGCTTGTCGGGATTCTATCCGAGCACCCTCAGCATCAACAGTCAACGCGCTACCACTAGGCTACCTTGGGCGTAAAAATAAATTTATCTGGTGCCTAACGGGAATTTTTTTATTCTGTCTTTGAAGAGACTGATGCTAGTTGGATGTTACGAGACGAGAGAAGAATTAGGACCGACAAGAGGGCCATATAATTATTTAAAGGGTGGTATCACTGAACAAAGAGCAAAGAAAGTCAACATGACAATATGACTGACTCATTAAATACGTTAGTATAAGATGAGAATATTTCATAGTCATGTTGTCTTCTTACACACAATATCACGTATCAATTCCAGAACAGAGATTTTTCCCTGAA
Organism: Dolomedes plantarius; assembly: GCA_907164885.2. Lineage (NCBI taxonomy): Eukaryota > Metazoa > Arthropoda > Arachnida > Araneae > Dolomedidae > Dolomedes > Dolomedes plantarius. The sequence continues at coordinate 122,343,336 of OU015501.1, forward strand.
AGAGAAACGTATAATACCAACTGAATCAAAATAGTGTTAATTTTGAGTTGATTTTTTTATGGAGAATCTTTCCTGTCAAATATACCAATCAGTTCTGCAAAGCATGATACGAATAAAAATAGTTAACATCTAAATAAACATATATTTCATATTTGTTCATCTGCTAGGTTAAATTTTTCAAAAAGGTTTATTTATGTGTGGTTTATTTTTCCTCTATGAGAAAAAGGGTCTCTCAAATGTTTGGCTGTCATTTCAGAATTTCTAAAAGAAAAAAATAGTAGTATGTAATTGTAAAGGAAGAAACCTACTCTTTGCTAAATTTTTTATTTAAAATGCAACAGCAAATACATTATACAATTTAAGCTTTTTTAAATATATGTAAACATTCTAGATTGAAATTTAAACAATATTATTTAAAATGAAAAAAAAAGATTATAATATGTATAGTTTTGTTCTCTATAATAGGTTATAACATTTTGGACGAATTTTCTGAATGAAAACCGACAGTTGAGAAATTTTTCCATTGGCATCAACACTAGACTCGATTAATCTAATATAATATGATATCGAGCAACATTGAGGGTGATAATTTTTCTTAGCGCCACGTATTTAGAACGATTCGCCGAGTATTTACAGGAAGTACAAGAAAATTCAAATATCAGTTTGACTTTACTAAAATATAGTATGTTTGCCCATTTCAAGAACAGTTTTGTCGTTACGTAATCATTGATTTGAATAAGCACTTATGTATTTTAAATGTACATTCTATAAGCTCTTACTTTGGACTAGCAACAAGCAAGCAAAATTTCAAAACAAACAATCCCTATTTTTGTTTAATTCTACACTTCTTTTTTCAGCGTTTTCCAGATTATTTTCCACTGTTGTATACATTGTTTTAGGCCTGCGTTTAGAGAATATCTTATTTTAAAATTACAGCGATATAATAATCGATTGATGATACATCGCGAGATTGTTGTTAATGAATATGATTTCTTATGAACAAAGACTAGGACCCCATTAAAGTTAAAGTACATTGTTAAAAGGATTTGTTTAAAACATCAATTCCACACTGTTTATGAACTAGGGACAAATATTTTTTTAATACCTTCTCTTCAGTAAGCGTTAATACCAATTGGCAACATCATTTCCTCAATTAAGTGCTGATAATTATTCTTCATCGTTTGGCGATTGCCCTCATTGATTCTTTCTTATTCTATTCCATACATTCATTTATGAAGTAGGGGGGAAATTTATCTAGTTTTTGGTTCAGTTCAGTTTAATTCTCATTTAACGTTTTAAATTCATCTCTCTAATCAAAACAATTTCGAGCAGGGAAAAACTTTGCGTAGTTTCGATGCGTCAATCAAGAGTAGATATATATGAGTTCAGAAAGATTAGTTAGTTACTCTTGATGTCACACCTATTACTGGCGGCACGTTATACTGCGCATAAGCGTATTTTGGGGCGCTACCAACAAAGATTTGAAATATATATTTCAAATATAGCACAAAATAGACTGATAGGTAGATAGATACCTATGGTACTTTAAATGCTGAATATACTTATATAATACTAGAATACAAAATCTGAAACTTTTCTGGTATTCTAAAACTTTTCTTCTTATCTATATATATAAAACATTTCTATATATATAAAAAAAACTGACTGACTGACTGACTGACTGACTGACATATAACGCACAGACCAAACCGCTGGACGATAAAGGGTTGAAATTTTGCATGGCGATTCTTCTTATAGTGTAGGGGTGCACTAAGAGAGATTTTTGAAAAATTCTTCTTATATTGTTTTAAATTAAATTTTTAATCTGTTTTTGTAACATTCTTTAAAATTTGCATTTAAAATAATAATCTGAGGGTAATAAAATTTATATCAATAGAAAAATCATAAAAATTCCTTTAAAATGAAATCTTTTTCGAATCTTTATCTCCACTTTCTGATTTTTGGTGAATTTTCAAAGATTAATTTTTAGAATTTAATTTATTAAATGCTGATTACGTGGTTTCTTTTCTTCTTGTGATACTTCAAATTAATTTTGCGTCACGTGCATAACGACGAAATAGACAAAAAAAGATGTTTTTTTCTTGCTAATGCGGCAGACGATTGGACCTTATTAAAAAAAAATATTAAAATTCAGTAAAAGATATGTTCCTCAAACTGTACTGTATTAACTGCACTATATTCTTTAGTATGTTCTATTAGATTTAATTTGAATATTTTCTTCTGCATTATTTTGTCTATAAAAATATCCGTTACGATTTTTTTATAAATATAGTTTTTTATTTTTTTTTACATCAATTGCATACATTGATCGTTGTATTTAGTAATATATATATATATATATATATATATTGGCATTAATTGCATACATTGACCGTTGTATTTAATTTTAATGTACTCCGTAGCGAAGTACGCGAAGTATTCAGCTAGTTTAGAACATATAAGCACAAAAGTAAAACTGGTGACAGGTAGAATCGAAACTCAGTCTAGGCAATCTTACTACTACCTTACTAAACATGAATTCAAAAGTATCAATTACGCTTTAATCGTCATCAGTACCCACGTATCAGGAAGATGTGAAGCAAGACAAAGATTGGGTCCCGCTAAGGGAAAACTTTGTTATTTTTGTTTTTTGTAAATGACATCCCAGTGACTGTGTACAGCCAGTTTAGCCCTCAAGTGGGAAAAGGATGATCAACCAACAAATCCTGTGGCTATATACGTATATGGGCCTCAGTATGCTGATAAAGCAGGTACAAATCATAGTCCCAGCTAAAAAAGGCATCTTTAAAGGCAGTTCACTAAAATAGAGCACAGAATTATATACGTAAAAGCTAAAGCCCTCTAATATTAACCAGGTTTTAAAAAAAAATCCTGAATAAGCATATCCCTAAATTAAAGAGATGGTAAATAATTAAACAAAAAGTCATTTGAATTTTATTAAACAATATAAATGAATATTATGGGAAAAGTTTTCATTTACACTAAAAGGCGTATAACATATTTATGGTGCCCGGTATAAAGGGCTTAAGTAAAAAAAAAGTGATTTTTAGATGTTTGTTAGTATTGATAAAAAAAAAACTTTTGACTTGTATAAAAGGCTTAAGTCTATCAATTTTTTGTATACAAAAGTGCATTTCTTTGTACAAAAAACTCAATCGAAATTGTTATTTTGCGATTGGTTTAAAAGTCAATAACTTGGTATGTTTAAATCTCTGTTTTTTACTTAAGCCTTTTATACCGGGCCCCATACATACATAAAGAGCACATTTATACTAAAAATAGTATAAATGACCCCCAGAAGTTAAACTAAAGAGCATTTAATAATTCTGGTACACAAGCATATATATATATATATATATAATAGTTGAATCTCCATTTAATCACTAGATCTTTTTTTTTATATTAAGACGTTTCTAACCTCAAACTTTTGATTTAGCTAAAAGACTGGCCTTGGAGAACAAGATTTAATCTTGCAATTTTTTTCTTTTATTTTCTCACATTTTATACAAAAAAATTAAATTAAATTGATGTTTCAAGAAGAATCAATCATATAAATTTACTAAAGATATAAAATATTCAGCAGACATCGGAAGTATGAAAGTTTTAGCTCAACATTTTTTGCGTGCCGGAACATTTTTTGTAAGCTGGACTGGTTCCAGTTTTAGAATTTAAACGGAAAATTCATTTAGTTCTACCTCAATACAATAGATGGCAGCACCACATCATATCTGCAATTTTTGCTTCCTGTGTATTTTCAACAAAGAATAATTTGGTGAAGAAAACCCAAACAAGTAATTCTGCTAATTGTTAGCAATCTGTGTAAAATTTCTTGAGGGGAAGTAGAATAATTTAAATCTGTTACCTAATCAGTTATACGATACATTTCATTTCATGAACAGAAACAATAGCAAGCAACTTAGCTCCATCTAGTGAACAAAAATAAAATACAAAACCGACTCTCATTATACAAAGTCCTACAAAATATCTAAAAGACATGCTTAGCAGAAGCGTCGAGTGCTAAAGACAGACTCAAATGAAAAATACTGACTAAGGCTCTTAGGTCTTAGCCAGGACCTGGATGCTCCCTGTTCCGAGATATCTTAGTCTCATAGGATATCAAAACTAGTAACTGTTAGTGTGTCTGTTCAGGGAACGCTTCTTCATTTCTAATATCAGTATTCCTTTACATTGAGAATTTAATTTCTATTTATGGTATTTTGATATTAATTTGCAATTTCTTCAACACTCACCACTTTTAATCGTTGCATTTACTAGAGTAAATAGAAATAGTAAACTCTTGTTTAACATTACTTACGTGAAATTTGTGAATAGGTCAAACAGGAGCATACTACTTCTTAAACTCCAATGTAAAAAATATGAACGGCAACAACTTTCGAACTGACTAATATAGTTATTCATCAGGAAAGGGAGCGTTAGATGGATTAGCCTCTACGGACAATTCACAAATGCGAGGATCAATTACCTATTTGATATAAATAAGGGAAACAACAGACCGTTGCAGAAGGACGTCGTAGAAGTCATTAACAGAAACGAGTCTTTGTTTCCAGGTTTATCTCATCGAGTGGGTTAGTAACCATAAAATTTTTCTCCAGTAACGGGCGAACCCCTATCACGTATTCGCTTCTGCTACTAACTTCCTGATTAATGAAGAACTGTAATAACTGGTAAGAAGGCAGCTTCCATTTTTAGATTTTGTATGGATTTTTTAAAAATGCGTTCTGTTATACCTAAACCTGTTGTCTTAAGAGTCAGTAAAGTCCTTTCTATTTTATTTGTGCGTGTATCTCAAAAGAACTTCGCGTTTCTTTTTACCCAAATACGTTTTTCTTTTCTCACATCTTCAAAGCTTTTAGTCGGATTTTATTTAACTTCCTGACTTTTATGACTTCATTTATGTAACAGTTACTGTGATTTTAATAAAACTGGACAATTATTTTCGTCACAATTAAATAAATAAATATACACTGGTTATCAAAAATTAAGGAAAATTCACAAAAATATCGATTACTCAAAAAGTTACGCGTAGAATTTAATGAAACTTTTACACATTATACAACACATAGGTAGGTATAAAAAAGCATAAAAAGAAATCGCCAGACAATTATGGTGTTATAGAAACTAGCATATGCATACAATGAATAAATCGGATGTGTCGTAGTTTGGTATAGGAAAAGTACCTTTAATATGGCGTATGATCCCCCCGAGAAGCAATACAGCACATACAGAGATGTGTGATGTTGTCAATTATGCGCTCTGTAAGTTTGGTAGGAAGTGAGAGCCATAGCTCTTGCAAAGCAGTTGAAAGCGTTGCTAGGGTCCTAGGAGGAGGATTGAGAGCAGCTATACGTCGTTCTAAAGCGCCCGAAACATGCTCGATAGGATTCAGATCCGGTGATCGAGCTGGCCACTCCATGCGCTGAATTGTTTCCTGCTCAAGAGAATCATCCACGATGCGAGCCCTGTGGGGTCTCGCGTTATCGTCCTGTAGCATGAAAGCATCTCCTATTTCCCCGGCATAAGAGCGCACATAAACATCAAGGATGTCATCTCTATAGGTGTGAGCATTCACATTGACATGGAGGAGGAAGACATGGAGGTATGTGCGTCCATCCAGAGATACCACCCCAAACACAGACACTGCCTGATCCGTATGCATTTCTTTCACGGATGTGTGATGGATGAAAACGAGTTCCGGGTTCTCTCCAAATTGAAATACGCCTACTATCGCTTTGGAGGCTAAACCTGGACTCATCCGTAAAGAGAACAGCCCTCCATTGATCACGCGTCCAGTGGACATGTTGACGTGCCCACTGCAAACGTTCTCGCCTATGGCGTGATGTGAGCGGGACACAAATGGCTGGTCGCCTCGCAAAAAGACCACCTTCGTGAAGCCTACGCACGGTTGACGTTGATACCAACCTTCCGGAGCTTGCAGCGAGGGAGAATCTGAGTTCAGACGGAGTTGCGGTTCTATTCCTTCGTGCGCATAATGACAAATATCGGTCATCGGCACTCGTCGTAACGTATGGCCGTCCATGGCTGAACCTCCTGGATGCCGAATTCGTAGTTATAAATTGTTGCCAAAGTCTATGAACCACAGACGGACTCACATTTAGCCATCTGGCCACTTCTGTCTGACTTTGTCCTGCCTCTAGTCTCCCAATAGCTCGCCATCGCAGTTCGTCGGTCAAATGTTGCCTGGAGGTCGTTGATACAAATTTGCTATGCCAGATGTCTAATCTCAGCCTTTCAGCGACAATTGCCGTCGTGCTCTGAGACATGCACTTTTATGCTCCTCGCAAATGACGTATTCCGACTGCAGCGCCACTATTTTGCATAATGTAGTATTGTTCAGCACCTTTTAATTAACAGCATATCCAAATTTTAAACAGATTGGCTTAGTTTTGAACGTGTTATCCCTCTTTTTGTGATTTTTCCTTAACTTTTGATAACTAGTGTATAAACAGTCGATTCCGGTTAATCGGACCACATCGAGACGCGATCATTTTGATACTAATCACCGGCTGGTCCAATTAACAGGAATCGACAGTGTGTATATATATATATATATATATATATATATTACGTGGATTACGTGGATTACGCTGATTACGTGGTTTCTTTTCTTTTTGTGATACTTCAAATTAATTTTGCGTCACGTGGATAACAACGAAATAGACAAAAAAAAAATTTTCTTGCTAATGCGGCAGACGATTGGACATTATCCAAAAAAATATTAAATACAGTAAAAGATATGTTTCTCAAACTGTACTATATTAACTGTACTATATTCTTTAGTATGTTCTACTAGATTTAATTTGAATATTTTCTTCTACTTTATTTTGTCTATAAAAATATCCTTTACGGTTTTTTTATAAATATATTTTTTCGTTTTTTTTTTACATCAATTGCGTACATTGATCGTTGTATTTATTAAAAATATATTTATACATACTTTTGGCATTAATTGCATACATTGACCGTTGTATTTAATTTTAATGTACTCCGTAGCGAAGTATGGATTTTCAGCTCGTTAATGATAAAGCGTTTGCGTGACCGTGCTTCATTCAAACGCCGCATGTATTTAAAAGAGAAGACAGTGGATCAATTCTTTGTTAAGAAATCATGTGAAAAGTGATTTCTTTTAATGTCTTGTAAACAATACTGTAATTTTGTTACAAAACATAGTTTTATTTTTATCGTAATAAACGGTAAGTCTGCTTAGTTAAGGATTTTATTTTGCTTATTACTCGGATTATCCGGATTGCCTATGGTCCCAGTTAGTCCGGATAAACGAGGTTCTACTGTATATATATATATATATATATATATATATATATATATATATATATATATATATATATATATATATATATATATAAATATATATATATATATATATATATATATATAAATATATATATATATATACTATATATATATATATATAAATATATATATATATATATATATATATATATATATATAAATATATATATATATATATATACTATATATATATATATATATATATATTTATATATATATATATATATATATATATATTAACATATGTTAACGTGAAAGACCGAATATTTGGTTGTATTCTTATACATTCGGACCATCACCGGTGTATGTCGACAATCACAGATATGTTTTGGTGGAGGTCGAAATGAGAAGTATAGAAGACAGACAGTGTATTTAAATTTATGTAAACAATGTCAAATGAAACATAGTGCACATAATAAAAGGTATTGTTGGGAAACCAATGATCAGAACTCAAGATGTCAAGTCGGTCTGATAGATCTGCAGTCACACAGGATAGCGAATATACGTTCATAATGGTGTATCAAGATCATTTAACAAAGTTTATCCTGCTACGATCTTTAAAAACTAAGACAGTTAAAGAAGTAGCGTATCACCTTCTTCAAATATTCTTAACACTTGGTGGCCTAGCTAGTATATTGCATTCAGATAATGGTAGGGAATTCAGTAATCAAGTCATATCCGAACTACGCGCTATGTGGGAAGATGTTAAGATAGTTCATGGAAAGCCCCGCCACAGTCAAACACAAGGCTCAGTTGAAAGGGCCAATCAGGATATACAGGATATGTTAAATGCATGGATGAACGATAACGATACAAATAAATGGTCAGATGGTTTGCCCTTTGTTCAATTTACCAAGAACACTACATACCACGAAGGAATATGCCAAAGTCCGTATGAAGCCCTGTTTGGCGTTAAACCAAAAAGAGACATAGCATCGTCATCTTTGCCTGGCAAACAAATTGCAAATATTGAAACCGAAGAACATCTCGAAGAAACTGTTAATACTTTTGAAGAAAAATTGAGCATTGGCCATACCGAAAACCATATTCAAAAGGAAAATATTGAAGAGAAGCTGCAACCTACCACGTCTTCATATCAAGCCCTGACTGAACAACATGAGTTCATTTCTATAAAAAGAGCTGCCGCGAATCTTCTACTGCAAGCAACGAAAATGTTACGAACCTCAAAAAGAAAATTTCCACCTGCTCAAATTCTGATACCATACGAATATAAGTCCGTGGTGCCGACCGTGGTTGTACAGTTGCCCGAAATATGTTGGCGATTGTTATTGGAATAAAAGTCTCCGACTTTTATAAATTAGCAAACAAAAATGGTACTATCAAGCAGCTTGATACCCGTAATCAGTTCGTAATTTGTACAGAAAAGTTACTTTCCAGAAATGAGAATTCTTCTTCTGAAGTGTCGCTGAGAGAAGCAGCTGCAGCTAATTCGAGAAGTGGAGGGCAGTACTATACACTCTGCCATTGCAAAAAGAGTGTTCCATGAATAAATGCAGTTGTAAAAGAAAGGGACTCTTGTGTAATTCAAAATGCTATAACAGTTCAAGTTTTTGCAATAAGTAAGATTGTATAACGTCAATCACATAATTAAGTTTAGTATTGGTGTTATTTTCTTTTCTCATTTAGAATGTACTGTTCGTTTTAAGTTCAACAGTTTATTTACATGTGCTGTTACTTAAGCTTTCTCCAATTTTGACATATATCATAATATGTTTTAATAATAAAGTATGATTTAAAAACACAAAAAAATTTTTTTTATTCAACATTCACCATCAGTGCATGGTGAATGTCGACATTCGCCGGTGTATGTGAGAAATAAGGATATTTAGCAAATATTTGGGACATACACCAAGCGACTATGTGGATGTTGACATTCACCGGAGAATGTCGACATTCTCCAGATTTCGGTCTTTCACGGTAACATATGTATATATATATATACATATATATATATACACGTATATATATATATATATATATATATATATATATATATATATATATATATATATATATATATATATATATATATATATATATATATATATATATATATAATTGGGTCACCAAAATCGTCACCAAAATCTGAAAATTGCCTTTTTGGTCAAAATATTTCGGCTAATAGGGTTCTTCCTTCCAAAAGTATCCGAAGAAAAAATTACGGCGAGTAAAATAATTTTAGTGACATTGAAAATCACAGTCTAGGGAAATTAATAAGTTGTTTTCGTAACGACGATATTTCAGATTGTGATGAAGATCGAGAAAGCGTATTACAAATATCACTCCAAGAATAGAGAGATATGTATGAGCTTTATTTACAAACTGAGTTCAATAATCCCACCTCCAAGAAGACAATTATTTATAATGAATGTGAACTAAGTCCCATCCTTTCATTACGCATGCAGAAGTTCTTTCATTTCCTTTACACCTATGAAGGCAGATAAAAACCATTCAGAGTTGCCAGTGGAATTTCTGAACACACCAGAAATTCATATTTTATTCGAAATTGCTAAGTTTCTTTCTAAAAGCCCGCAAAGATCAAATAGAACTTCTAAGAAACAGAGTTCGCATGTTGTCGCTATGCAGTAAATGACATTAATCTACATCCAACTTTGATGTTTGCATTGGATATAATGCTTCTGGTAAAATCAGGGTACCTTCTAATTGCGACCCCTTGGAAAGTCAGAAAAAAAATTAAATACGATAACTTTTTTCTGTGTGGTTTCTAAATCATTTGTTGTTGTTGTAGCTGATGCCCCTTGACCGACATGTAACATCAGGTCAAGTCCCGAAGGCTATGGGCGATGAAGGTGCGGCTCCGGTTTTTAATAGCACCGCAAGGGTCGGAGTCCGACTTGGCTAAATGACCGGTCCCGTAATTTTGAACCGAGCCAAGTGACGAGACCGGAACACTTGACCCCGCACCTCCAGAGGTAAATTTGAGAACATGGAGGACATTGTAGCCACGCCCTATTTTACGTGCCCCAGCCACCATTAGTGAACACGGCGGTAGATTTGCAGCGACGAGCCTCGAACCAGGGACGTTCAGATCACTGGCCCGCTGCTCTTGCCAACCGGGCTACCGCGCCCTCTAAATCATTTAAAAGATTTAAATATACACTGAGCGGCTAATTTATTATGACCACCAACTCAGTACATCGTTGGTCCACTTTTTGGCTTCAATACTGTTGCGATTCTCTTTGGCATGGACTCTATGAGATGTTGGTAGGTGGCTTGAGTAATCTGAGCCCATATCCGATTAACTGTACTTTCCAGTTCTTTAAGATTTAATTCTTATGGATCCAGCTGCCTGAGGACCTTTCAACCTCATTACACAAATCTCAAATGGACTTAGATCTGGTGATTGTGGGGGCCACTCAAGATAGGCGATTCAAATTATCTGTGGATAATGTGAGCTTTATATCATGAAGCATTGTATTGCTGGAAGAATTCATATCTAGTGGGGTAAATCGTCAACATAACTGGATGTATTTGGTCAGCGACAATATTCAAATATCTTAGGCCAAAACAATGCTAGGAAAACATTCCCCAAACCATTACATTTCTTCCACCAGTTTAAATCGTTGTGTCAATATGTTTAGGGTACGTTCTTTCCTTCTGTTTTCTCTATATTCACACTGTCATCTGCATGGTACAGTTAAAAACGTGATTCATCGGCCTCTATAACCCTTTTCTATTCATTTACTGCCCGATTCTTGTGATCCTGAGTGAACTGGAAACGTTTGATGAAACATTTTTAGCTTCAGATATCAAAGGCTTTCGAATAGGTCTTCGGCCTCCATACCCATTACGTTGTAATGTCCGCGAAAAATATGTTCAGAGGCCCTTAGTGTTGGTCACTCATTAAGAATAGCTGTAATCTGACACATTGTTGCCCTTCTGTTGGACTGGGTACGTCTGGGGACTTTCCTTTCATCTAGTACACTACTCGCATCGTTGAAAGCAGGTTTTTTTGTTTGGTAGCCCACTCTTTGTAAACTTAAACAACAGCTACTCCCGAACACTTCACAAGCGAGACAGTTTCGCTGATATCCTCTACACGGCTTTTAGCACCTACAATCATTCCGTGTTTAAAATTCCTGTAATCACGTTTCTAACCTAATTCTTCATAAGCAATAAACCTCAATTGTCTATACAAATCAAATCCAAATCAAGTTGTGTCTTTGCAAGTGGAGTGCCTTGGTCTTGATGATTTTATCTACTGTAAGCAAGTTATTAATATCAAGGTACATGTGCTCAGTAATTAGCTGTCTATACAACCATCCAGCAATTTATTTTTATACCAATCTTACCCTCTAGCAGAAACAGCGTGACGTCATAGTTGATTTGCATAACATTATCAGGCGGTCATAATAAATAATCCACTCTCTGTTTTATATCAATTTATAATATCATTAGACATAGTACAGTTGTGTCTAACCTCAATTACGTTCAAAATTATGTATGTAGAGCCGATTAATGATTGATTAGGCTCCCGTGGGTAAACTCAGTGTGCAACATCCAGTATTTGAGATCACAATGCGCCATTGCAACAGGTTCAGTCAACTGAAGAGTAAGGACTGTCTGTCTGGACTAAAACAAGCATCATTATTCTAGTACAAGATATTTGGAGAATATTTAGTGAAATTAGGTTTTCCAAAAGTAAAGCTAAATCTTGTTTAATTTGCAGTAAAAAGTCTCAAATCAGTAGCTTTAACATGTTGATAATGAGTTAGTTGCAGCTACTCACAGGGCCTTTTTATCGCATGGGCAAATCGGTACTTTGCCCAGGGCCCCCTGATGCTAGAGGGCCCCAAAACCACCTTGGTGTACGCACCTAGTACTTCTAATAGTATGTATTTTTATAAATGTCCGTAAGGGGGGGGGCCCCCAAATAGCATCTGCCCAGGGACCCCCAGCGTTCATAATCGGGCCCTGGCTACTCATGACAACAAGAGTAGTCAATGATCAACAAGACAAATTTATTAATGACTTGAAAGCTTAATTTAAAATTACTGCAAAATCAACATCTTATATTGTTTGGCTTTAAAATCAAATGTCAACATCGATCAATCAAAGTCAGCTTACACGAAGGATTTAATAAAGCGTTTTGAAATAAATGACTGCAAGTCCGTTTAAACACCAACAATCCACGAAAGTAAGCTAATCAGGGAAAGTAGAAGTGCAAGTTCTGTAGGAAAACAGAATTTTTCTCACAAGCAAAGAGCTGGTGCTTTAATTTCTAACGTTTAAAATTCTTTCAGCGAATTTTCCATTTGAGTGTTACGCTCAAGATCACAGAGAGCGAAGGTTATGCAGCTATAGAAATAGTGGTGCCATCTATATATCTTATAACACACCAAAACTACAGCTAGAAAATAATTTTTTTTTAAATTTCATTTTAATTAAGTTTTAAATGAGTCTATGTTATTCAATAAAATGAATGACTGCATCTAACTGCAGTGGAAAAAGACACTCGGCTATGACATGGATGTGAGAGAATCTATATAGGAACAAATAAAATAAATGTGTATTTCGTTATAATGTATTAACTGACACCGAAAGTGATACAAATAAAAACAATTATCTTGCAGTAGACATGTCACTTACCCATGCTGAAACTTTTTACTGAGAAAAATATTCTTCATTTACATAAATGTTAATTTTTAAAATAAGTGTGAAAATCAAATGATCAGCATGGAAAAATTGTTTTAGTTACTTATATTAAGATTAGGGTAGTTTCATATTAGCTCAATTATCTGGTTTTATCGAAAACATAGTTTATAGGTGAAGGAGATCCAAAAAGAAGTTTAAGACAAAGATAAGAAGAATCTGTATAGTTTTAATTTTAATAGAAAAAAATTGATTTTTGAAATTGGGTTGATATTTTATAGCTTTGCCGAATAAAAATAGACTCTCCGCATAATAACTTCAATAGATAATTAGGATATATGACGTTTTAAGTTCAGTGGAAAGAGAGATAAATATCCCTGACCAAATTCCTTTGTCACTAAGTTTGGAATTAGAGAGAAAGAAAAAAATAGGACAGACAATAGTTGAATATTTTAGTGAATTATTTTGGTCCAGTTAAATAAAGGGCAGAACAGAACTAGCAAAAATTGATAAATAAATAAATAAAATAAAATAAAAAGTTACAATAAAAAATAATTATCATTTTTAAACAATATTAATCTCTTTTTTTATAAAATTTACATTACGTTAAATCTTTCAAATTAAATGGCCAATGTAACACGGTAAAATACATTTTTTTAAATTTTGTTTAAGATTAATTTTAAATATGTTTACCAGTTGCGTCATAATAAATATTGACAACATTTGTTCAAGCGGAGAGTGATATTATTCAGCCACTGATCTTTTACTCTCGTGAACCGTATTTTAGGATTTTATAGAGAATCTTTGCTCACTTCTACCCAGACTTGGGTGTATATAATTTGAAGTGGCACTCTATTTGAATTTGAAGCAAACACAGTTTATACATGAAACAATGTTTATTGAATTCGTTGCACATATAATTGGCTTTTACAGCAATAAGCATGCGTACTACTTGTACGGAATATAAATACAGCTTTCAAGAACAATATATTTTCATACTCACGAACAGTAAGTCAAACCAGCAGTACTGCCACGTAAACTTCTGGCCCGCTAAGCACTAGCGCAGGATAACACCTTTTCAACCTTAACAACCTCTCCTTTTTTTATTAATGACGCTGCGTGGTATTTATACTAAGCGCGTATGCCGAAATTAGCATATCTAAAGCAGCTTCTTTAATTCACTCAAAAGTTCGATTCTTGTGAATCGAATCTTGTGTATACCTTACACTGGCCTCCCTCGAAAAAAAAAATTAGGTAACTGAGGCCTGAACGGCTTCAGTTAACTAATTGAAAACGCGTGCTGGTCTGACTTTTTACATAATGGGTGGCAAAGCCAAAAAAAACCTTCCACACGTTGTGTGGAGGAAAAACGCCACTACCATTTTACAAAACTAACCCCGAAGGGTCCAGGTGACACCATCAAACAGTGGATTTGCAGAGTTGCGGATACTGGGCTGCCAACTGCGCCCTAAAATATCTATTTTAATTAAAAGTGACAACACAATTGCACAGCATGACATTTCTTGACTGTATCTGCTCTCCCCCAATTTATAATGTACATGTGTTATTTTTTGTGAAGTTAGTACATTAGTGGTTAATTGGTATATTGTGCAGTATGTATTTTTTTTCTAGTCACTACATGTCCCCTTCAAAAATTTATAAAACAACAGTATGTCTTTTTTTTTTCAGTGCCTCACTCCTTCCCCTCAAAATGTTTACACAGTATATACAATGGGGAACTTCAAACCAATTTGGTTCGGTTTTATTAAAGGGTGGGAGTTAGAATAAGAGAATTGATACAAGACTTGTTCCTCATGAATGCAGCAACTTCCTTGCACCAGTCTGTCCAATCCGTGGAACCTCTCTTGATGGTCGCACTCCTAGTAAAGGGGTTCGTTGACCGTGTGGGCATCCTTCGTGCAGCAGGTCGTAGGTCCTGAGGCGCTGGTCCGGCTTGACGATGGACAGGAGGTCTCTTGGGAGGAGGCCAACCTTGCTGGGCGGCAGAAATCTTGCGCTTCCTGTACTTATGCAAAGGAGCTTTAAAATTGTCATTCTTCCTTTTGATAACCTTGTGTACCTTATGTGTGCCACGTTCATCCTTAGATGGAGGTTTTGTAGTGCACACTTTACTTTTCTCCGTACTTTTTAGAGTACAGGCATTAAATTTTAATGCATATTCTATTTTGTCAAATTTATACGCCGCACCAACGTGTTTAGTTACTGGCTTTATCTCTCTACTTGTGTCATGTTTTTCAACAAACTGACTCTGTTTTTGGTATTGGTGCTTATGCAACTTCTTGTTTACCGCCTTAATTACTTCAGTATTTGCAGTTTTAATGCTGGAACCTGAAGGCGCTTTTTCACGTTTTTTATCCCCCTTAACTTTAGTTTTATCCTCTTTTGACGAAAAAGTCTCTTTGAAACTTGCGACATCAGAATCGTTATCATTTATATTCGTTAACACTGCTTCAGTTTTAGGAAGATTAAGCTTTTCGTACTGGTGCGTTTTAATACAACCTACGTCTATAACTTCCGAAGCATCAGCTAAACTACTTACAGTATAACTCTGTGTCAACTTTTCATCTTGATTCTCAGTCTGGTTTTCATGTACTTTATTTAAAACCATATTATCAACCTGGCCTACACAATCCTCATTCGGATGGAAACTTGAAATAATATCATCATTACCTAGCGAGTTCCTACTATCGTTTAAAGAATTTTTATTGTCGTCAACTAATAAGTATTCACTAACTTCCGTAACGCATACTTCGTCATCTACTAAATTTCCTTCATTAACAGATGTGTGAATATCATCTAAAATATCAGGTATAGCATCAATAATATCAGGTATAGCATTAATAGAAGTGTCCGATGATTTATTTTCTAAACCACTAGCATTAGTATCGGCCCTATTTTCAGAAATTTGTACTGGAATTACCGCATTATTCCAGCTAGACTCACTTTCTTTATAAGCCACAAAAATACCCTGACTTTCACTATTCTCAAAATAATGATTACTACTCGGACAAAATAATACATTTGACCACACAGTTTCAACAGGTTGAACCATATCATGTGAATCAACTTGCCAGTGCAAGTAAGGTGCTTGCATATTATTTACTTTAAGAGCACTACTTTCATTATAACGCCGTGCGCTTCTATTATTTTGCCTGCGGTACTGCTTACGCTGCTGGTTTGAAACTCGCGAAAAATTTTGGCGCGGCTGTATAAAACTTCTCGTACCTGAATGACGGTGCGGGGTAGCGAAGAAATACCTATTGTCATGTTTAGCTAAAGCTTGAAGGAGGGTAACCTTGCTTGTAATTGTTTGATTATCTAAAAAATCTTGAACACTTGGCTTCAAACGTTGGATAACTATTTTTAAGATTACCGCTTCCGTCACCCCTTCTAGATATTCCTCACACTTGGAAATCTTTTCTATAGCAAAATCTAATGCAGACTGACCTTCACGTTGCCTTAGCGAATAAATTTCCGCTTCAATTTCACTTTGATTAAAGGTCTTTGGAAAAACGCTAAGAAACTGTTGCTTGAATGACGAATAGTCAAAAATCAGATTACTGCTTTGCATACACGTGTACCACTGATATGCACTACCTCTTAAAGCGGCTAGAGCAATTTTAAGTTTATCCCCCTCTGGGGTGCATTGTTGCTGAAAGTAATGCTCAATTTTCTTTAGGAATTGGCTTGAGGGGCCGCCATTGAAGGTGGCTTCGAATGGCGCAAAATGCTGAACCATAATTACCCGAGGAAAATTTCCAGCAGGATTTTGTTCTACAACACTCATTTTTTAAATAGTATATAAGTACTTGCAACAATTTTATCAATATACGTACACAGTACACAGTTTTTAATTTCAATTATGTTGTTCGTTACAAATTTAACGCTAACTACCAGGGTATATATAATTTCGGGCGCCAGTATAGAGTTTCTTTACTAAGGGGCACTCTATTTTGTATTCTATACAAAGAATGTTTATTGAATTCGTTGCACATATAATTGGCTTTTACAGCAATAAGCATGCGTACTACTTGTACGGAATATAAATACAGCTTTCAAGAACAATATATTTTCATACTCACGAACAGTAAGTCAAACCAGCAGTACTGCCACGTAAACTTCTGGCCCGCTAGGCACTAGCGCAGGATAACACCTTTTCAACCTTAACAACCTCTCCTTTTTTTATTAATGACGCTGCGTGGTATTTATACTAAGCGCGTATGCCGAAATTAGCATATCTAAAGCAGCTTCTTTAATTCACTCAAAAGTTCGATTCTTGTGAATCGAATCTTGTGTATACCTTACAATTTGTTTCCATAAAACTGATAATTTTACGCGGACACAAGCATGAAACCTTGCTGGATATTGAGTTGTACTTTCGATTTTGCCGGTATTAGACAAGTATGCGGTTTATCACTATTCAGATGAAACCAGTTTAAGCCGAACGGGAATAACAATACAGATAAATACGCATGAAAAAAAAATTGTAACCTAAAATTTTCAATTTTCGCCACTATTTAAACGTTTATATTTATATATTGTTTTCATCAAGTATAGCAAAACTTTAACAGGGCAAACTTTGAAAACGCTCGCAGATCTCTCGTGTTGAGTTGAAAGGAAACTGATAGAAAGAGAAACAAAGATCATGGAGAAAATTTGTTTCCTCACAGGTCCTCGTTGCCCAGTTACGCTGACATATTTGCAAAGATATTTTGATTTTTTATAGAATTTGCTTCTTCACAACAGCGAAAAGACACATACTAGTGTTGCATACCTTTGTGACCAATACAGATTGAGACTAGTGTGCATTTTGTTGCTAGTTGCACACCAGATGCATTTGTTAGCTGTAGCTGCTGTGGAGAGGGTGTGGTAGAGCTCAAGTGTCCATACAAACACAGAGATAACCTAATTTTAGCAGCAGCAAACGAAGATAAAAGTTTTTGTTTGGATGTAACTGGCACCTTAAAGAAATCACATGCATATTTTTATCAGGTAGGTAGTTTTATAAATTGCTTCAAAATGTTCAGTAGATTAAATTATGCTTACTTCTAAAATTTAATGTTGAGTTTTAATATTTAAAATTTATTTGCATTTGTTAATTTTTCATTCTTTTTACAACCATAATAAACTCAAGATTTTATGGTTTAGGTTCAAGGACAAATGTCTATTATGGAACGTAACTACTGTGATTTGGCTGTTTGGACAATGAAAGATTTTTTTAACCCAGCGTGTAGACAAAGATGATCCTTTTTGGGAGGACACTGAAATTATTTTGAAAAAAATGTATCTCTCAAATTTAGTGCCATTTATAAAGGTATAGTATAATTTATTACAGTTGTTTGTATGTATTATTCTTATTCTGTTTTTTTCATTAAATTTTTTTTTTTTAATTCTTCTAGAAACAGGTATCTGGTACCGAATAGCCCTTGTTCCTGGTATGCCATTGTCACAAGAGCTCATCAACATTTATTTTGCTGTAGTTCATCATTTTAAATGGTGATTTCTATTACCTGTTTTACTTTTCAGCTTTTAGTGGTTTTGAAAATTTAAGGAAACATATCCCTACTGGGGAATCCTCGCCTTGCAAATATCGCAAAAGGAGGATAAGGCGCCTTTTTCTGTACGCCTAGCGTGGTGTGGAAATCAGCAATTTATTAATTTAAAACCTCTTTTCTAATAATTCTAGGTATTTTTTCTTCCGTGACGAACTTCACACAATCGTATGATGGCAACGGAATGTTTGAAATCTCATGGGGGGAGGGGACTGTTTTCAGGAAGTCGAATGAACTCTCATTAGAGTGTCGTTCTTCAGAAGGGTTGGTATCTTCAGATAGCCTGAACTTTTCTGCAAAGTGCTACAGGGGAAATAATTTATTATTATATATGTGTGATTTTAATTTCTTATTATATATGTGGGAAAATTCCTTGATACTGAAGGAGGAGGGAAAGGAAAAATTGTTTATGGGAAGTAATTTATAAAAATACCATAACATGTTTGTATATGAACTAAACAGTTTAAATTTCATCTTGTAGAGCATTTTATATGACTGCAGATTTTTTTTAATATACGTATCCTTTAAAAAATTTAAGTCGTTTGAGTATTACTGTTTTGTATAGTATGTATATATGTTTTGTTAAATATGGTATTCAATTTTTGCTGTTACTCTCTGTGCATACATTAATGACTGACTAAGCTCATCAGCATTTATTTTGCTGTAGTTCATCATTACCTGTCTATTCTATTACCTGTATTATATGAAAGTTTTTATCACCTGTTTTATATAACTGTTTATTATCACTTATTATATATAGAAATGCACATAAAATCTGCTAACTTTGATTATATCACTGTCTACTTTTCTTTTGATTTGATCTCTTGCAGCTTTTGTTCACCCTGTACTTCTATACCACGAAGCCGAAAATACAAAAGGGGGCCCATAGGAGGGTTACCTGTACTATCAATTGTATTCTCTTGTACTTCAATTGAACTAGATTTAGCATTTTCTTCATTTACACATAGACATGTTTAAAAGATTGTAAATCTATCGATTTTCTTAAAAGGATATTGTAAGATATTGTAAAGGATATTTTTTTGGCTACTATTAATTGTGATGTATATTTTGAATGTTATGATCTCTAAATCTTAACTGAGAATAATCAGGTAGTAAAACAAACACAACTTTAATGGATAAATTAACTTTTATTGAAAAGTACTAATTGAGATTTCAAAATTTCAAATTACAGAACTATTGGTAAGGATAAATTTACTAGTGCAGCACAAATTGTGACTGCATCATCAGCATATTTGATGAATGAAATAGGCATAACAGATCTTAAAATTTTAAAGCATTTCATTCTCCCAATTACTCTTTCTACATGGATTCTAATATTTGATATTTTTTTTTGATTTTATAATTTCTTTCTTGGTTAGTTGCCTCTTTCCTTTTGTAAATGCAGGTAACACTAACTTTACTCCATGTATGGCAAAGTAATCATCAACATTAAAGTCTCTGTCAGCCAAAACAACGTCTCCCGGTTTTAAATTGTCGATGATCCCACTTTTTATAGTTAATTCTTTATCAGATACCCTCCCACCCCAACATCCTGAAAGGAAACATATTTGTCCTGTTGGGACAATCGCTATTAAATATTTTAATGTTTGGTGGTGCTTGTAGTTTTACCACATCAAATTTTTATTTGCAAGGCTTGGTGGTATTTGCGTAAAAATTTCCGTACAGTCCATTATACAAGCTGTATTACTACATGGGCTGCATCGGAAGCACTGTGGGAGAGATTCTGCAATCTGTTCTCGACTCGGAAACTCTATGAGATATGTCAGTCTGGCAGCAAGAACTGGCAACCAACTCCGAAGGATTCTCATAACAGTGTTCGCGGATATTTCAAACCTTATTGCCATATCTTTATCTTCTATGGCTAGTCTTAGCTTCATCAAGACAATAAGAAGCTGTGTTTCACTGTTAATTTTGAATTGTTTTTTTACAAAATTTTTACTGATTGATAGAATCCAGTTAAATACTTCGATTTTATGGAGACCAGTGTAATATTTTAAAAGCTTTGCATTCATCAATATTTTTTTGCGTTAAATTCTTATCTTCTAGTTTTGACTTGAGGCACCTAAAATTTAAAAAAAATGAAAATTACACCTGATCTTCATGCTTGAAAAAAGAAACTAAGAGGGTCAGTGGCGCACCCCTCTGACCCTCTTAGTTTCTTTTCTACCAGTCCTAGTAGTTAACTCGAAACTCTGAAATCAATCTGCTTACCTAATTTCAGCTCGCAAACCATTCATCTCTATCATAATATCCATATTAACTAATTTTGTTAAAAATTTATTCTCCTCTTGAAGTTCTCTAATTTTATCTTCTAATGATCTTTCTGAAGTATCTTTTTCTTGGTTATTGACTGCTTCTATTACCTGTGGCAGAACTTCACTTTGTAGATCCTCTGCAACCTGTGGCAAAATTTCATCAGAAGAATCTCCAGAAACGAGCGAATTACCAGAAAATTCTGACAAAACTTAAGAAGAATAATAAATATTTTACAACTGTTTTACCAATCTTGAACAGGCAATAAGAAAAGTAAATATTACATACTTCACCTAGTTATAGTCATGAATTAATAATTACAAGATAAAAAGAACTTTTTATACACCATGTTTTTAAATTTTCTGTTGAATCATATAAACTTGACAATTCTATGTATTAATACTTTTTAAACTTTTTTTGATGAATTATCCCATCAACTTGAAAGAAAATGATCAAATGCATAATAAAGAGAGCAATTATAAGAAATTTTCAAACAACAAAATTTACTGAAAATGAATTCAATTACTGCTTAAAGATGGCTAAAAGTATTAAAATAATGCATTGTCATCGTGTTCTGAGCTATTCTAAAAGTTTCAAATGTCTAGCTAGTCTGAAAGTTACTTAAAAATCGATTGTAAGATTTGTACTGGACAAACACACAAACAAACAAGAAAGAGAGTTAATAAAAACATGGTAAAAATAAAGTTTTATTAAATATACGTAAAATGAGACCTGATTGTTCTTCAGTCACCATCAAAAGCGCAGTGTCTATCTTTCTTTTCTTTAATGATTCACTTTTACCTCTATCAGCTAGATGCTGTTTCCTCATCTCATACAATTTCACTTTTCTTTTACGATGTGCAGTATATGAGAAGACATTTGGAACATAATCAGGATGATCTTGATTTCTGTTTGGTTGCCCTTAAATAATTTTAGAATTATACAGTATGAGTTTGTGCATGCAAATAAGCTTTATTATAACAATTGTGTTATTAACCAAGTGTTTTGTAAAATTTATAATGACATAAGAAATAAACCTTTCTAGTTTTTTCATATGAAATTGTCTTTTATTTTCTCTTCCTTCCACATATGTTTAAATCCACTGAAAAATTATTTCAAATACTAATTTTAAAGAGATAAAAATATGTTTAAATGTGAAAAAATAAATATATACAAATGTCAACAAATGAAAATCCTAACCTGTTTAAAAATGGTTTCCACAAATAAACGAAAATGTTGAGGGCATCGAGGCATCTCTTTTCATGGCTTTAATCCAAAGTTCTCTCCTCTGAGAATCCTGTGGAAATTTAAAAAATCGTACGCCACTTCCCTTTTCAAAGCGATTGGTGCAATCTATGGCACAACAACTCTTCACCATTTTCACGTATCACTATATACAACAAAATCAGCTACAATACGAATACTAAGAAAATTAGATGTTTTCATTAGTTGAATCTGGCACCATAGAAAATATTAAAAAATAAAAGAGCAACATATTAATAAACTGAAAAGAAAAGAATATATATGTCAGAATTTGCATGCACTGTTTATCAATTAAGGACATTTATGCAGCTTAATATATGAACAATATATTCGGCTGTGTTAATTTAACAAGAATTTTCAGTAAAATCTAGAATTCATTTTCCCTCAGAGTTCATTGAAAGAACTGTTTAATATAGTTTTCTATTACTTTTTATGATGATTTAAATTGAGTATTATTAAAGGGTTAATAATTTAAACATATCTTAATAAGGTACATCTTTATTGATGTTTACATTAAGATTGCATTTCAACAAAATGATTCAGAAAAATTGTGTGTATAATCTTTATCAAGTGAGCAAAGTTACTTTATTTTAATACTAAATACAATCCAAATTTTCAAGTTAATATTATGAAATTATTTTATATTTTTTACTGTGTCAAACTTATTTTATTTTTTAAAGAGTATACTTTTTAATGGTATTTTAAAGAGTTTAAGAAAATAATTTAAAGCATGAAATTATTTTAAGAATACACAAACTGGTACGAAATTAATATTGCAAATTAGTTAGGTTTCAGTGCTTGCATAGCTAAGAATGTATCAGGCTTGAAAAGCAGTGAGTGAACTACAAAAACAAAGATGACCTACAAAACATTTATTACAGTATATAAAAAGTTCAAAATGATTGAAAACATATGTCACAAAAAGTTAAAAATTTACATTTTAGTAAACAATACTACTGCCCAAAATACCTAAAATAATTATTACAAAAACGTAAAACAAGAATAAACAAACATAAAACTAAACGTAAAATAAGAACAAATAACTGTGTAATATTCACGAACAGAAATAGTCTAAGGAATGAACCATAATCATCGTTTATAAAATGTTAAAATTCATGCGGAAATACACGCTGTCAAAAAAAGATGTTCTCACTTAGAATGATAAAATTCTCAACGAAAGAATGATTATATTCTCTTAAACCTTGCGAAATATTGAAAAAAAGTGTTAAAATACCTGTTACATACAACTAATATGAGGAACTTTATAAATAAACTTACATTATTTTACTCAAAATGAAGGTATCGTCTAAAACACATGCAAACGCATAGGAACGGCTCATGTTTTCTGCCACTCCTTAATCACGTGATCTATAGCAGACGAAAACGTGACGTAGCGATATTTTCCGTGATGCATCTTTATTTTCTGAACTCAGTTGGCAACAAATTTAATGTTGTTTTGGAAACGATAACATTGTTTACATTTGTGATTTCGTGTAGACTGGGACGAAATTTAGAGAGCATTTAAATTATTACTTTTCGTAGTTAAACGGAAACTGATCTATCATTCAATGAAAAGCGTTTTCATCAAAGACTTCGTAGTTAACGAAAACTTGTCCATCATTCGAGGAAAAGTGTTTTCATCTAAGACTATCTCAACTTTTTAAGTGATTACGTGCGGTAAGGAAAAACACATTTCTTCAGATTTTGACCAAATCAAACATTTGGTTGGATTTGGTTTTTTTTCGCAGGATCTATCTATGAGACATATGCGCATTAAGCATTCGGAGGAAAATTCTGATTATTAATATTAAAAATGCATTTAATGCCGTCAATGTATTTATTAATTTTAATAATTCTGCATTACAGTATACAAATTTTTAGATTATCATTGAAATAAATAGTTGGGGAAATTTTTCTGAAGATTAATTTAGAGTCTCGTATAAAATCATGCATGTATATTTCTTGAAAATTCTTTTGAGTAAATACCATACTATCCTATTCCAAAAATTCTTATGGTACACTTTTTATCAGCATTTCGGATGGTTGATATATCGATATAGATATCATTCTTCCTTTCTACAAAACTGTAATTTCCATGTGATTATAATTTTTCTATAAAATAATGCATTTTGGGTATAACCAAACTGAATTTCGATAGACCTCAAATTAGGAGATAAGTCGCTGAAAATTTTATGTCATGGCTGTAAAATTTCTTTTTGGATATATGAGGATTCAGCGGGAATGGAAGTTAACAAAATGCTATTTTAAATTTTTTTTCTTCTTTTATGCGGATTTAATATAATCATAGAACTATGGATTAAGATTTAAGGTAAGTGTTCATGGTTTTTTAGATTGGAATCATATAACCTCCCATATTTTAAATTTTATAATATTTACCTTTATCAAATTTAATATCATACTGACCTCTTGGCACTTCATTTGTATGAACTTTTGAAGTAGATGAAAAGAACTGATGTTATATAAGGTTTTATATCTGATACACTTCTATGATATATCTATGGCTGATTAGATGAAATACTAGAAATGTGTGTAGTTCTTTCATTGACTATCTAGTTTGCAGTTATAAAGTTAATTCAGTACTTATTTTGAGTTGCTTATTATTAACAAATTTGTACATTTAAACAAAGTCTATTTTCTTTAGAGTCATACTGGCTATTAAGGTGCAATATTCATATTTATATATATGGAAAAACATTTATAGTTATGACTTCTGTCTAATTCTCTCACAGTTGTTCAATTAAAATAACGTGTTGAAAATTAATATGTATAGAATTATGTAATACAATTTTTAATTATTGAAATTCCAAAATAATATCTTTAATTTTTTTAAAAAATAATATTGTCTTTATTCTGTCTAGGTTCTTCTTCCATTGTATTGAAGATGATGGAAATCAATCTTAATCGAGTTGATTATATTCAAGTATGTAAATATAAAAGAAGATTTTTTAAATGTTTCTACTTGTGATTATTTTTTGCTCTATCATTTAGAAGTATTTTGTTTTAACTTTTTTTACTGTTATATGTATTCCAAAATTATTTTAAAAATTTGATTTTTATTAAATATTTTGTTAGATTAGTTTTTTTTTTTTTTTTAAGTTTTTCTTTGAGGATATTGACTACAGTAATCTCTGTGTTTATGACTGAACTGAAATCAAAGCAAAATATATTTACATACTCAGTGTGAATCAGTATGTAAACAGATGAAGTTCTATGGGAGGGGGAGGGGATGATCTATTCAGATATTTTATTTCTGAGAATGTCCTCTTAATTAAAATTCAGTCACTCTCTTTGAGAGTCTTTTACAGAAAAGCAGAATATATATATATATATATATAATTGTAAAACCAACTTACAGAAAAAATTATATTTTGCTAGCTTGTATATTATATACTCTTTTGAATCATGCACATATCTAATATTTTGATATTTATGTCAAATTATAAAAGAAAAAGTACTTTTTACCCATACTGTACATATCAATATATTCATATTTCTGTATAATGATTTCAATTTTTGATGCTTCATACAACAGCAGGAATTCTGGAAATCTTATTATATATTATAAATAACATTTTTTCTCATTTTCATCCCCTTTCTTGATTGCTCTTTTTTTACCATTTTTTCTACAAAAGGTGGGTGTTACATCACCAAAATCCTCAAAGCTTTTGCCAGCTCAAGAAGAAAAAGGATGTCAGCGGGTAAGATTATACATGCATAATTTAAATGGTTATGATATTTAGAAAATTTGTATTGATTTTATAAAGAGTTTAATTAGTTTCATACAGTAAGGATTATGTATTTCAGTACGGTCCATGTTATTTAACCCTAAAAAGAGAAGTATAATTCTTATATTTCTCTTACTATCACCAGTTTAAGGAAATACAATTTTATTTCTGTAGCTAATTACCTAAGCTGATATTTGCATACTTATTTTTACTGAACACTGCGACACTGGAATGCTTTAAGTGAAGAAATGTACATTTCTTGTTAGCTATTGTAACTGGGTGCATGTGATATGTATTTTTTTAAATTTTGCTGGTAAATTATTAATTAAATTCATCAGACTTGAAAAAGGAAATTGTTGTTCTTAAAGAAGAAAAACTAAGCAAAAGAGATTTTTCATTTAATGATTTTTAAATACATAGAGGAAAAAGTAATAAATTATGGTTTAGTGTTTTGACATTAATTATGGCTGCATAAAGTTATCATTTAGCAATGAATTTACTCTTTTACGCATTATTTAATGCAAAGACTGTCAATTTTAGGGACTTATAAGAAATACAGAAAGTTATAATTTAAAAGTTATTCACTGTTCTTCTACTTACATTCTTTAGATTCTTTTGGTCTAATTACTTGAAATACGAACTGCTAGTATTTTTTTTGACACTCTACAATGTTTGCAATATTTTTTACTGTTTTTCTGAATATGTATTAGATATTTTCACTGTTTTTTAAGGAAAAGTAGATGTTATTTTAAACTGTTATCAAAATTTTCTGCTACATTTGCATTACTAGTTTATCTTTTGATCTCCTAAGAGACCAAATCAAAGTTAAATACTGAAAGAAAGTTTTCAAGTTCATAAGCTGAAATCAGTGATTAAAAGAATGCTTTGTAAACTGAAATTTCTGAAAAAGCAACATGATATGCTATGAATTTTACTATTTTAGCATAAGTAGAAACTTATTTATGTAATTGTATATTTCAATTGTTTTTCTATGATTGGGCTGCTTTTAAACCATGTGTTAATCCATGGTTTAAAATTAATTAGTAAATTTTATGTTTGTATTTCTTAATATATTAGTATGAAATGTGTGTTATATATCCTGAGTACAAGTCTTTTATTATTAGGTTGCAGTAGCAGATCACTATGGAGTAGTACAGTGCTTTGGTAGTAAGAAGGGTGATATTCAAGTAATTTCTGTTTTATTACTTTATTCTTATCATTTTGTAATGTATCTTTATAGTTCAGATTCAAAAGCACAGGATATATGTATATGCAATTTATAGGTGCATACATTTAAATTATTATATATATGTACATTATTTGTGTTTCATTCAAGGCACTGTAATTATTTTGCATGATAAATGTACATTTACTACATTTAGATAGAGAGCTATGATATAATCTGATAAAGGAAACAATAAATAGGAAGAGTATCAAAATTCAAAATTTACATATTACTGTAAACATTGTTCCTCTATACAGTTTTCTCCTTTTTGAAAAAATTTCTGGAGTACTTTTTTCTCATAAATAAAGCTTACTTAAAATGAATAAGTTTTTTTTGTTTGTTGTATGAGGCTAAATGGGTTTCTAAATAGGGTCTTGAAAATAGTTGTTTTGTTACCTTAATATCATGAAAAAATGCTATCGAGAATTGAATGTTTGGTAGTTAGTCAAACTCTGACAATTATATTATTGGATTTACTGTAATTAAATTGATTTTATCTGGAGTAGCAACAATTTTAAATGGGTAGAAAATCATTTTAAATTAATAATAAGTTTAAGCAATAATAAGTTGAGGAAAAGGAAACCCCAGATTTTCATTATATTGAATCTGATAGCTGAACCATTGTGGCATTTTGAGACAAACTAATCATTGCCAACATAATCAAATTTGTTTATGTGATTTCTTATCATTTTTAGGGATCAAAGGTAGTTGTTATGATCTTTTTTGATATCAGTGTGAGGGGGGGGGGTGGACTTTAAATATGAAAATTCACTCTCTTTGTTTCAAAATTATAATTCCTGAAGGTAATTTGTACAGGTAATCAGTTTTTATGGGCTAAAGTCTATGAACTTGTCTATGAACTTGTACAGTCTATGAAGTCTATGAACTTGTATAACTTTTGAATTTTCATAACTCCTGTCATGAAAGTGCTATTAACCCCTTAACCGGTTTGCCCGTACAGCATACGGGCATCGATATTCTCTCTTTTCCTCTTTTCGTTTGCACATGATTTTAGTTTGTAGAAAACACGTGCAAACAAAATAACTATTACAAAGCCTAGTACAAATATTTTTAACAGATATTGTAGCTTGTCCATTTCATTTAAATTCTTTTAACCTGGTTTTTCTCTATTAAACGGAAGCGCAGGAATTTTTGCTTTGTGGAATTTTTGTTCTACTGCTTGCAACACTTGTGAATTCAAACCACTACATTTTTTTAAAATTATGGATGAAATAAATGACGAAAATACCTTCCTGTTCGATGATGGACTGAATTCTGATTCAGATTTGGAACTGTCTTCTAATAATCTGGATTATTCTTCAGATCATTATTTCTGCCCTGATTGCGAGGTAGGACTTTGTATTACACCATGCTTCAAATTGTACCACACAAAAAGACTTTAGAACAATTTGCAAAAGTGTAGACTTCAAATTTTAAACTAAGTATGAAAGAAATTTTTTGTAAGATCTGTTAAACATTCTTCATTGCATGCAGAGTTTTCTTGCAAAAAGCAAACATTAAAGGGGTTTTGTCTTGCAAAAAGCAAACATTGAAGGGGTTTTGTCTTGCAAAAAGCAAACATTTAAGAGTTTTTGTGTTCCAAAAATTTAAAATAAAAATAGTTTTAAATCATTAAAAGTGAAATTTAATAAAATATTCTTTCGTTTTCTTATTCTATTAAATATGGTGTTTAATTGGCAACAAAAAATATGCCTTTTTTGGTAACATTTCTAGTAAAAAAATTGACCAGTTAAGGGGTTGAAAAGAGCCTTCTTGGTTTCATTATCTTTTACAAGTATGACAAAATAATGTGGGAAAATAGAAAATTACTATATCAGCATATTTAGTCTTTTATTTCATCATTGACTAACAAAATATATTCATAGAGACATTCTTGTTGTTAAACTGTATTAATCTACTAAATACAACAGTTTAAATTAAAAGTCATGAAAATACCTAAAATCATAATTGTAACCATTAATTTTCATTATTTTTCAGACTTTTTTCAAAACGTTACCTGGTCCTAAAATCTTAAGATTAGAGTTAGGTGGAGCTATTGGTACACTCAAGGATAAAATTTTCATTGCTGCAGGAGGTGAAGTGAGAGGTTATACAAGAAAAGGAAAGCAGTTTTTACGATTTGACACAAATATGACTGAAGCAATAAAATCTATGTGAGTTGAAATTTGTAGTTTCTTAATCATTTTGTATATATAAAAGATTTGTGTTAGTTTGTTGTGTTGACTTTTTGTTGTAAAATCTTAAAAGTTCCACGTTTATGTGAAATTTATTTATGAATAATATTTGCTTCACCTATCATGAACTTTAGAATTATTTACTGTACAGATTATTCGAATTTTATTCATTAATGCAAAAACTGTGTTATTTCTAAGCATCCCATGACGTAATGGCTTTATTATATTTCATAGATCTTGTTTTTTCCTTGACCTTACATTTTAACCGTGTTTTTCTTTATTCTGGCATGAATCTCTACCAGATCATCTTAATTTTGTTCACATTTTCCAATATTGTAGTCCTAAATTATTATTTCTTATGGTCTTCTTTTCATGATTTTAATTTGTTAAATGCTATTTATTTGATTTTTCTACATAGTTTTTCACTTTACTAACAGTTTTGTACGTTCATATAAACATTTTTTCTTTTTTATAATAGAAAATAAAGAAAATTAAAACTCCTATATAAAACCTTCTGTATATGAAAGTAAACTGTATATAAATATGTAGTTTCAGTAATGATATGAAATTAGCATGAATATTTTTTACCTATGTACTGTACAAATATTAAATAGATTACCAAAAAATTTCTCCACACTGAAAGCATCCCTTTTTTCATTCCTTAATCTACATAGCAGTTTTAAGATTCTTATTAAGAAACTTTAGTTTGGTTTCTATAGACTTTTAATCAATTTTACAAGCACAAACTGCTCTATGACAAAAGTTTTGTTTAGACTTTTTCTCTTATCTGTTTCTTTAAATTTTCAAATCTTTTAGAAGAGTTTTCAGACTAAAATATACCACACAAAAAAATACTTTCTACATGACCCTTTAATATTCTTTAGTTTTTTCTGATTTCTTCATATATAGATCTCGTACCAGAATGTAATTTATGAAAAGCTAAAATATCTCCATGCTTATGATTTTCCCATCCTTTTGGGCTGTTGTTTATGTGATGTCTAAAATCTAATAATATTAAAATTGTTACCTGGGGTTCAAGCTTCATAGTTGTTAGTTAGCTTTAGGTTATTAACTTCATCTCTGCTACATGTCTGTAATGACTCATTTATTGTTTTCTATGACAATTTTGACTGAAAAAAAATTGTATTTGAATTTGAGGAATGAATTTATGAAATCTCTTGATCATCAGTTAAACTTCATCAGTGTCTAATTTCTTTTGTGTTCTTTGAATATTTTTCTTTGTTTCATTAATTTCTTTCTACGTAACTTTTTACTTGGATAAATAAAAATGCTATTTTCATAGTATGAATTCCCTCTTTACCAAACAATGCCCTGTTGCATGTTACTTATATTAGCTGTAGCAAACCTTTGTCATGCCTTCTACTTTGGAATTTTTTTGAAGATTTCAAAGATTTTTCTGTACTTCAGTATTACAGATAGATATTGATTAGTCATGTGTGCTTATAATTATATGAAACCTTTTAAAAACATGTTGCTGATTTGTTTGATATTATTTTATGATCTATTATTTACACACTGAAAAAGTGAAGATAAACAGCAAATATATTTTCAATGATCGTTATAATGTAATGAATATACAGTGGTGCCTTGACTTATGAGTTTACTTCGTTCCATGATGGAGCTCTTAACTCTTTCAATGGTGGGTGTTGCAATCACAAGCTTCTGCCGAGGACGGAGGTGTTTCCCGCGAGCGTGTCGCCAGTTGATGGCTGAATGGCTAGGGTGCTGGCATTCGGTTCAGATCCTGTGGGTTCGAGTCCCACTGTTGGCATGGATGTTTGTAGCCATTCGGAATCGGCTTTAAACTGTAGGTCCTGGTCTAAATTAGCCCTCGTGTAGTAAAAGTTGACCGTAGCGCTTCAAACCAAACCAAACCTGTGAGCGTTTCCTCCAGGCTGGCTGTCTGTTAGCGCTAAGCCTAATTTTATGAATAATTCCAAAATGGTAACATTTTTTAACTAATCTATATTTTTAAGCTATATGTGGGTTACATACACATTCATTTATAATTTCTTTATTAACAAATTTTTGTTTTATAGATTAAAATATTTTTTTACAGTATTTACTTAACTATCAGTATAAATCAGAAATCTCACAGCAACAGAGTCTGATTGTGCATCAAAACTAAATGGCAAACCCATATGTCTGTCCAATGCTACAGTCCCTTACCAGATGAAAAACAAAATTAATCGTAAATAAAGAAGACATGCAAAGTTTAAATGCCCTAACTGCTGACAGCCAGTCGCATTTATTAGCTCTCTCCATTTGTTTATGCAAAATCATCACCAGCTTGTGAGTCACACCCATCCTTATTTCAAAAACAAGGTCACAACTATGTGTATTCCAAGTTTCATGGACATAGGATGCCATTTAGGGCCCCCAAAAGTCACTAATAAAATATTCCAATCTGCTATGCACATATGCATGACCCATCCACTAAGTGAGTTCTCAAACTATGCATGGGTAAGATGCCCAGCCATGAGAGATGTTCGTAGGCAATCCATATATGACTTGTCCATCCTGAAAAGGTTAACTCAGATTACTCATATGTTGAATCAATTTTCCGAATTGAAATGCCATTTATCCATTCTGCCCCCCCCCCCCCAAAAAAAAACTGTACTTTTTTGTTATAGGTTTTTAAACAAGTAAAATGTATTTATTAATGACATATATTGTATAAAAACTCAATACAGTAGTCTGTACTGCAATTAACTGGTTTTATTAAATATAATGTACAACATTTACTGTGGAGATCAGATGACTTGAAGATGCTGATGAAGGTGGAGGAGAAAGGATGAACTGAATTATTGAATCTTATTCGGTGATTTTTACCCTTTTTGCCACGCTTTCCTCTCTTTCATCTGCAGGGGTTTCCATAGAAAAATATCTGATGAGGTCTGTTTCATCCCTCTTTTCAGAATGTTTTTGAAATGAGAGGTTGGATGCTGTTCGGTTTTGGAGGGCAACTCAAGTGTGGCAGAGCAAGCTTCCCTGTGTGATAATTGTTGAGAGTTAATCTCTCAGTTATAGACTGGAAAGTAGTCTTAGAATAATATGTATATAATTGTATAATAATTTAATAATTGTACATAAAGGTTGTAAATATTATATTTCTCGTGTACTCATTTGATGAGAATGTTACATGGCATTCGTTTCATATACTAGTGCTGGGATATCAGAAGCTGGCTCATAACCCGAATTTTAGCTCGCAACTCAAGGCAGAAAATTGGCCAAGAGTCCTTGTATCTCAAAAAACTCGTAAGTCAGGACACTCATAAGTTGAGGTACCACTGTATTTATATTTTCATTTGAACTATATGAGTCAAATATGTAAGCCCCCCCCCCCCCCACCTCTTACATATGCATGCATAAAAGGATGTCATTTGATTCATGCTTTTAATTTTGTTTTTGATATACATGCTTCAAATGTGCTTCAAAGTTATTTAATTAAGGTTTTTGTTTCATAGTAGTTTCTTATAGTGTTTCCTCTTTTCAGGCATATTAGTGGAAATGATTTATTCGTTTGTGGAAATTTCATGTTTAACCACTATTATGAGTGCCAAGATCAAAATTATTATCTCTCCACAGACTATATAAATGATATTATATGCCTAGATATGGATAAAGTAGGAACCATAGTTCCTATACTTGCCTGTCAAGATAGAGTATTACGTGTTATAAAGGTACTGTATTATAAATATGATGCATTCTAATGCAGTTATATTAATTCAGGGATATATTGCCTCATAAAATATTTTTCTAAATTTTTCTCTTTTATGTCTAGGAATCTAGTTGCCTTTATGAAGTGGAAGTTGCTGGACCACCTTCATCTCTAGCATTATATCAGAATGACGGAGGTTTGTATTTTACATTGGTAATATCTTATTTTGTTTAAATTCATTATACCACTAAATAAATAAAACTGTCCATTTGAAATCATGTAGAGTTTATTTAATTTTTGTATAGTGCATTCTATGTTCACTCTTACAATGTTACTTGTTTGAAAACTTAATGTTCCTTTTTTTAGTATAATAATTTTGAAGCTTTTATATTTGTCTCACCAAATTTATTATTCATATGATTAACTTCACATATAAAGGCTACTAGTTTATGAGTAATATTTTTAGTGCTTAAAAGTATTCTGATAGTGAAACGTAATTGGACTATGCTTTCTATTTTTGAACTATAACTATTGAGTTATTTTAAATTTAGGTGATAAAGGAGAAGATTTGCTATATGGAACAAACGATGGAAAAGTTGGACTTGTATCAGTTGGCAGGTTATTGTTATATACCTTTCATTCTTTTTTTATATTTTTTTCATAATTTCTATTATAGTTAAAATAAACCACTAGTTGGCTGGTTTAGAGCACTATAGTAATCTTTTGAAACGTAAGGGCATATTAGACTGGGACCTACAGTTAAAAGATATTTTCAAATGGCTACAAACATCCATGCCAACAATGGGACCCATAAACTCTGGTACTAGATGCCAGCACCCTAGCCATTTTTCCAACAAATAAACCACAGTTGTGTTCATAAACTCCTTTAAATTTATAGAAAAAGATGATGTGTTACAAGAGTATGGAGTTCTTAAACTGGGGATGATAGAACAGTGCTATTCTGTGATAGATTTTCATCAGTTCAGAATAAGAATATTCCAAGGATTAAAGTTTCAGTTCTCTATTTTGATATTCTTTAGTTTGTTCTCATTTCTTCAGTTTTAAATGAAAATATTGTTTTATAATAATTATCAAGGTTTATTATTATTATTCTCTAAAGTTACAAGAGAAAATAAAAATACTAAAATAGAAGTATTGTTGAAATTTTTTCACATCAGTCACAAGCATAGAACATCTGTAGTTTCACTTGTGTTCTGCATCTATATAGAAAATGCTGAAATGTTAATTAAGAAATAATTATATCTTGCAAGAGAGAGGCAGAGTATCAGTATTTTTTTCCATGTAGTGAAATGTTTTGTCCAAGTCACCCTCCCCCCCTCTTCTCTCCCAGTTTTACTTTTTTTATTGATACATGGTAGATCCTGAATATCCTAAAGAATTTTAAACTCAGTCTCAGGAAGCAACATTTGAATACAAAACTGCTTTATCATCCTTTAATTTGTTCTAAATTGGCTCAAATACCTTCACAATTGAGATGTTGCTGTGTTTAGAGAGTGTCAATACAGTAATTAATATTTACTGTAATGGTAAAAAATATTACTGTAAAAATCATTTATGGTTATTGCTAGCAGTTTTACATAGTAATTCAGTACTTTCAGCATGATTTCAGAAGCCAGGTTTTTAATTTCATTTGCAGCAAAACCATAAAAGCTTTATTAATAGAGAAAAGTTTGGCTAGAGTTATTGTCACAATAAGATAATAATATTAATGGGACTTGAAGGAGAATCACTGTTGTTAATATAAATAATTTTGTCTCTTAAAAACAGATATGGTCAAAACTCACTGCTAAAGCATATTAAAGTTCAGCATAGAAACTTTGATTCCAGGTAGACTAATTTGCCATAATGTCATATCTACATCTATTAAATTAGTAATCTAATTACAGCTGTTCACATCATGATTTGTACTTTTTGTTTTATTACATATGTGAATAATTGTCATTTTCAAAATAAAATTATTACAAATATTGCTTGCATTTAAGTTTTGATTATAGTACATTGGATATTAATGGATATTTTCAAAATTGGTCGGTCCATAGTTCACTGATAGAAAACTGTTGGTTCTCTGAGTATTTTAACCTATGAGAATTTTTTTAAACCAGTTCCAACCATCTTTTTTTTTTTACCCATAGAGTTTCTTCAAAACAAAGAGAACTCTGGTGTTACTAATTTTTGACAATGTATGCATTCTTAAAAATTGATTTGCTTGTTTTGGGTAAACCAACCAGTCACTGATTGGTCATTGCCACTCAGCTCTGATGAGAGCTGTAATTGCTCAGATCTTGAGTTGAAATTTTAATGGTTACTGTCCTTACAGGGTATTTCTATAAAATGTTGCATCTCCTATTGCAAATAGTCCTTTTTTTCATACTTTTATTAGCATGTATTGTAGATATGATGTATTTTCCCCTCTCAAAATACTATTGTAAAAATTCTCTTGTATACTGCAGTTCTTTTTTCTGTTTTCAGATTTCCCTCTATCTTCTTTTTTTCTTTTTTCTGGAGTAAAAATTTCAGAAAATATACTATAGTAACATTTCTATGAATAATTATGGATTAAAATCTAGTCATTGAAAATAAAAGTATAAAAATAAGTTAGTATATATACTTGATAAATTACTCTTGTTGTGTTATTTGAGCTCTCTTTTCCAATTTTATACTTTTTTATCTGTAAAAAACATTAATTGTATTGATTTGTAATTTATTAAAATTTTAAAACTACTTTATATAAGAAGATTGTAAGTTGTTCTACTGTTGTCTCTCTTCTTTCACCCTTTATTCATATATATATATATATATATATATATATATAGAGAGAGAGAGAGAGAGATAATGCACTCGAATTGTATTCCGATAGATCTAACTCTCTTAATGAACATATGAGAAGAAAAATTTAATCCTATCTCATATAGGAACTTTTCATAGCCATAGCTTTCTCTGATGTCAGTAGTTTTAACAGTGTTCATTCTAATTACCTATAATTCATCTGCAATCAGTTTACTGGGCTTCTGTTCTTAACCTAACAGCTCAAATTAAGAGGAATTTTTTTTTTTACTTCTTTCTTTTCTTTTACTTTAATAAACTATTTTTCTCTGGTTTTATTTATACAAGTATATGTACATTCATATAATATTATATATTCTTAAAACAAATTGTCATTGACATTATCAGCACAGTGTATGTCCATTATGTTAGCTTAATGTGTTGTACATTAGTTTTCTGTTTCATTTTTCTTCAAACTTCATTTTCTACAGATTCAGTATTTTACAACTAAATTTATACTATCAAAATTTCATATGTAAATCTTGGTTTTATCATTACTACAGAAAATGTATTATTACTTAAAATTTATTATGTTTTTTAAATTTGATGATTGTAGAGATGATTTTTTTAAAGTATATTTCAATTAATTTGTATTA
This sequence comes from Dolomedes plantarius, assembly GCA_907164885.2. NCBI lineage: Eukaryota > Metazoa > Arthropoda > Arachnida > Araneae > Dolomedidae > Dolomedes > Dolomedes plantarius. Next base: position 122,379,739 of record OU015501.1, read on the forward strand.
CTTTTACAGAACTGCCTGCACACATAAATGGGAAATTCCTAATAATAAGAAAAATGGAGGTAATTAAAAATATTTTATTCCTGTGCATATCAGTAATCATTTCTTCATAGAAATGACCAAAAAGTGTTATTTCAAGAAATTTGGTATGCGAGTGCTCTTTAATTTAATTCATTGGACTCTGTTTCCGTTTTACAAAATTTGTTTTTTCCCATCTAATGCTTATTAGGTAGTTGTGAATAAAGTGATAAAAAAATTTCAGACAACATATTTACTGCTTGGAGAAACAAAAATGGCACTTTAAATTCTTTCATCTGTGTTGCTTTAATTGGGTTTTAATTTTATCTATCAAAAGAGTTACAAATAGCACTTGGATTTTAACTTGCATTTAAAAGAAAATGTATAAATTGGGCCTTCATGTAACACTGTAGCCTAGCTGTGATGGAGAAATATATGCTTTGAGATAAACATAAATTTTCAATAGTTGAAAGATAAGTGATATTAAAAATTATTAAAAGTATTTTAATGAGTTTCTTTAGTTCTAGAGGAGACAATACCAATGACTAATAAGAGAGAAATTTTAAGAAAGTGTGGAAATGCATCAGAATTGACAACTCTCTTTTTTTCTGTTATATGCATCAATACATTTTCTGATGCCAACAGTCTCTTATATGCATTTCTTTTCCATAAATTTATACCTTTAATCCTAAAATACAAAAAATAGAGAATAAATTTAGCTGTATTTTCAATCTGTCAGTAAGCACATCTGAAATATTCAAATGGGCTAATGTAGATTTTAGATTTTTGTTTTCCAACTGTGAATTTTGATTACTCTTCAGCAGTATATTGATGTGCAGTTTGTAAATAGGGATTTTAAATTTGCAAACAGAAGTTTAAATAAATGTCCTTAAATTTAGCTACAAACTTAGAACACAAATCATCTTATTTGTCATGTGTTCCAAATTAGCCTATTTGAATATCTTTATGAATTTTAGTGTAACTGTAAAAAGTTATATTTATTATGTTTATTTTGTTTACATTCTACAAAAGAAATAATATTAGAAGATTTTTAAGATAATTAATTAAACTTTTGTTTTGTTTTTCTTTTCAGGCATTCTGTGTCTGGACAATTATGACATAACTGATGATGGCATTAAAGACCTCATTATTGGTCGTAGTGATGGTCTTATTGAAGTGTTTGGATATGATGAAACTGAATCTCCTGTTCCAAGATTCACCTATGTAATATACTTTCATATTATACTGATGATAATTTTCTGCAGATGATGTCATTTTATTTGAAAACTATAGTATCTTAATTGATTGGGTATAAATGAGTAATTATACTTTTGATTCTTATATCTATATCCTTGTTTCCATTTTGTGATTTTTCTGACTTTTTTACTTATGCCAGAGGAACTAAGGACTGTTATAATGTTTTCTATTTTAGGTCAAGTGATAAAGCATGAATATAATTTATCTGCTTATATATATATATATATATCTCTTTTTGCCCTCTGAACTATTCTCTACAAATATAAACACACTCAATAGAACCTCAATCCATCATTTTTAAAGGGACCTATTGTACCAAATGATAAATGTGGGAAAACTATAGATGTGGGAACATAACAGAGAAATATTGTCATTGGGACTGGATGAAATAAACAATATATACGGAAGGTTCCAGAGTATATATATAAAAAGCTTATAAAACCCAAAAACCCTTTTAAAATTCCAAATTTCATTCAAAAGTGCTTGGGCGTAACACATTGAAATTAATTGCACAGTTCAGTTTTAAGAACAAAGGAATTGTAAGTTTCCTAAAAACTAAAGTAGGTTTCCTAAAAACTAAAGTACTATCAATATATCGTCCCTTAAAATCCCTAATCTCTTGCACGAAACTTATATAAGAAAACAGATCATCCCTGTCCCAGATTCCTGAGTTTAGCCAATAATTGCAGACTAATACGTCATGTGATGAGGGCTCATAAAGTCTATAAAAACTCAAACATGGTTCCAAGAGTGGATTTTGGCATGACTCTGTTGCTTAATAAACATGCTGTAACCTTTTGAGCAGAATGTCAATAAATTTGTATTTGCCGATTTGAAAAGTGAGTTGTTTTTTGGCCATGATTACTTCTTCCCCTCCTGTGGCATGCTGGTTCCAGTTATCATTCAAACGGTGCCGGGCTGGTATGCTACATATATATATATATAAGCTGTTGTATACATTTAAAATTTTTTTTACACTTAAATCTCAACAAACTTTTTTTTTATGTTATGGATCAGAAATCAAATTAAATCTTCAATAATTTTAAATTTGAACTTTTTGTATTATCATGTTTAATCTTACCTGCCTAACATGCAGTAATAGCTTTGAATGGTTATGAGTACATATTCACATTAGGTATGAAAAGAGAGGTGTAACTTTTTTTATGCATAGTTCTGTTTTTCCGATTTATATTTTATGGGCATTTAAGATGGTTAAAAAGTATTTTCTTACCTATAACTGTACCTATAAAAAGTATTTTTTACTTATATATTTCTTACCATAGTCTTTTACCCTTTTTCTAGTTTATGATTATCTAAACACTCTTCCCCTTGCTTTCTTTACCAAGTTTTTCAAGATGTGCATAGATTTGTTAAAATTTGTCATCAAATTTTACTTTTCATATCTGCAGTATGAAGAATTAATCTCCTAAAGATTACATCCCATTATTTGATTGATCTAATGATATTATTCACCTTTCAAATCATCTGTAGATAATTGACTTATTGATTTTTTTCATACATTTTAAACATTTTAAGTTTTTTATCTGAAATCTGTTGTAGATGACTGAGAATGAAATGAAAAACAAACATATGTGCCTTAAATTTTTTCCTTTGACCTGTGTAAATCTACTTGACTAATGTCACTGTGGTTCCTTTAATTGCAAACTAAAACACAAACATTTTAGAGTAGTATCATTACTGCAAGATTGCGTATAAATTATCTATACTGTACCTCTCATGTCATAAACTTTTTCTCTGTTTACAAACTAAAAGCAATAGTAAAACAGAAGTATATACAGTATTATTCTATATGCACTTATTTTCTAAGTTTTATGAGTGTTGAATGAAAGACAGCCTTTTATATATATCTTTTTTAGAACTGTGGTGAGAGTGTGACTTCCGTATCTGGTGGTGTTGTAGGAACTGCTGGATATGATGAACTTCTAATTACTACATATACTGGTATGTATTATTTTTGATTATTTATATATAATAGCATGTTCATTTTAAAATGTATTTAATATGCATGTTTTGAAAAGACTAATTTCTATTACTGCAATATGAGAACATCAGATAAAAGTCTTGTGGAAATTCTGCATTTTTAGTACACAAATATGTGCTTCTAATAATTAAACTGCATGCCTGATTCAAGGATTGAATTTTATTTTTCATGATCACAATTCTTTTGTTAAACTGTTGTCACAAATTTGGCCCATTAAATTTTATTTTTTCTTATGAGTGCTGGTTTGAATTCTTAGATTATTATTTACTCAGTTTATTATATTGATATAAGTCCCTCTTAATTCCATCATTCATGAATAAATGGATCTTTTTAGGATGGATATTTGGTCTATCTTCTGAACCAGCTGACAAACGACTTGATCCAAACTATCTCCTTATTTCTGAAGATGCAGCACAGAAAATTTATAAACTTAGGTACAGCTTAGTAATATATTTTATATTGACCGTCAGATTTATGTATTATCTTGTGCAGTAGGGAATACAAATGGTATCTTATCCTGATTAGCTATGCATGGATTTTGTGTGTGCTGAATTTAATGCACATATATTTTTTAAACTCTGTAAAAATAGCAAATTCTCTTTATGAATTGTAGTGAGTAAAATTTCTCAGAAAGATATATAGGGTCTTTATTTCATTTTTTTTCTTACATATCTGGACTTTTCTTGTTTTGATTCAACTTTAGCATAATATGCTTTTTTCTTGGGGAGTACATTTTAATGCTTAGAATGCTTAGAAAAAAAGAATTTTTTTTCTTCTTATAACTTACTTGAAATATACAACTTTGAAAATCAGAAAAAAAAAAATTTTGTCATTTCTTGTTTGAATATTGCTTTTCTAAGAAGGCAGAAAATTATTTATTATATAGATTGTATTCTTTTGAATGCAGGATTTTGTACTAAGATTAATGCCTCTTAAATCAAGAGCAATTCTATTGTGTGATTGCTACTATATTTTTGTTTGTTTTATGACAGTAGATGATATATTTTTATTTAAAATTTTCAAAATTAAGTAAAGTTTAGGGGGTAAACCTTAACTTTACTTAATTTTGTTTACCCCCTAGTAGACCAAGTAGATTTTTTGGTCTCCTCCCTTCAAGTCTGGTCTCGGAACTGATGTTATTTTTTAATTTTCTCTTTAAGCATCTTTAGTTTTCTGTCTAATAGAATGGTAATTTTGATCATTCTGTATTTATGTGACACATTAAAGCAGCAATATTCAGCATGCATATGTATTTGAATTAAAGAATTTTATGAGTACAAAAAGTTTTGTCAATAATCCTGTATTTTACAATCACTGAATTTAAAATAATTAATTTTATCTTCTTGTAGCATGCTCTTTTGTATCATGATTTACTGTCTGTATAACTGTCTAGCTGTGATAAGTTATTGATCTAATTAGATGTTTTTCTCCTTAAATAATTAATAAAGTGTACATAAATTATACTAAAATTTGTGTAAAAGACTAACCAATTTTCACTGCATTTTATATTTTGTATTTAGAAGTTGTGAAAATGTGTTCTGGTGAATGCTGCAACTTAGCATCACATTTTAACACTCGCATATGCATGCAGACACACACACACACACACACACACATATATATATATATATATATATATATATATATATATATATATGTATATATAATAAACACACACACACACATATATATATATGTGTGTGTGTTTATTTATTTATTTACTTTTATTACATTTGATATGTTTTCTGGAATTTAAAGTTGATGCAATATATTCATGGCTGATTCCCAACATAATATTCTGTACATAAAAAAACCTCTCTTTATAATTATATTTGCTAGTTTTACTTTTTACACTGTATAAAGGTATGAAAATTAGTTCTTGAGTGTAAAAAAATATTTGAGAATATCATTGCAGTGCAATTTATATTAGGTTTTATCCTTCTGTCTTAGTATTCTTCCATTTTGGAATATAAGTTTTACTGGAAAAATATCTGTTTATTGCTACCACAAATTTATACTATCTAGGGAAGTGACTGAAGTGTAGGCTGTATTTTAGAATTAACGTAATACAGAGCACTCTCCGGTACTATAAAAATATAGAAAAGTGTCAAATTTTACTCTGTGTGGTGCAGTACAAGTTTTATTCAGTAATTTTCCAGGAAAACATTTCTTTTAAGCACATTACCTTAACATTTAACTTATCAGAGGTATAGGATTACTTTAGTGAGCTATTCTTGAACTGTTGGCCGTAAGAGAAGCTCTTAATAACTTACTTTTCCTCACCTTTCAAATATTCTGTAGAGGACATCACCATCTTTTCTTGATTTCAAATTTGTTCTTGAGGTAATTCATAATGGTCATACTAAAATCACTCAGGATATCATTAGCCTCCTTCATAAAATCTGCAGTCGTGACAAATTATGGATAATGAATTACTTTTACTCATGGATGGACTCATATATGGATTTGTCTCAAGTGAACATCAAAGGAAAGGAATATACAGATCAGTTTGCCAAAAATGTAAAAAGCTTATATCGAGACTCCCACATTCTAATCCTGACAGATGCAAAATTATATAAACAAAGCAAACCTTACCTTCCATTCTACAAGAAATCTTCAATACCAGAAATTATAATTGTTTACAATCAACCAAGATAACTCAACAGGCACCAACAGAAACTTCCTTAATCTGTAATTTTCCATAGACCACTTGTTTCAGAGTCCATTTCTCCCAAGACAATCTAAACAGAACATATACCTAAAAGATTCAGTATATAATATTGCTCTCAATATTGCCAAGGCCATGCTTCATGCCTTTAGGTCTATTCAATGTTATTTTGACTGAACTGGCCTCATTTCATGGGCAGGGTACAGCAGTAATGATTAATTAATATGTTGTTGTTTTTAGAGCTGAAGTTTTCCAGTCTTGGGTCTTCTATGACTTTTCTGTAGTACATTTTAAACATTGTTAATATTTTCATATTTCTGTGTAATTTTTCAAATGTGAAGGAGAAATTATAATTGCCCAAAAGCTTAGGAATATCAAATGCTGTAAAAAGGAAATTTCTATCCAAATTAAGTTATTTCCTTCTTTAATAAAACACATGAGGGAGTACTGTGTATGGAAGAAGGCTTAATATTTTGTCTTTTTAATGAATCATTAAGTTTTAAATAACAAATGATAGTTCACCCATTACTACATAGGTTTGTTTTTCATAAAGGTTTTCTATTAATACTGATATAAAATATTTGTTTAATTGAATAGATGTTTTTCACAGTATTTAATTGCATTTAATGCTAATTGCATTTTTTTACCAAGACTTAGATTTGGACCTCATAAATGACCCTTTAAAAAAACAGAGCATGATATGTGATTTTGTTGTACATAATTGAGTTATATGCATGGCATGTGCCAAAATGTTGGCAGACTGGTGGCCTCTATATCTTATAGAAATAATTAGAGAACCTATTGCTAACTACAAGTTTAAATATCTCACACTAAAATCTAAAGTATTTCATAACTCATTATGAGGCAAATAATTTGTCAGATGATATCTTGTTTTTAAGATTACAGTTGAGATATCAGTGGCGGCTATATATATTGCTTTTCTACAAGTTATATTTAAAAAAATGTCTGTGTGTACAATTTTAGAATATTAATACTGATATTTAAACTCATTGATTAAGAGTTTTTCTTATATGTTATGGTGGTTTGCAGGAGAGTACAAGATCAAATTCTGTGAGTGTGCCTTTCCTTTTACAGGGTGGCTAATAAATACTGTGACAAATATCGAATCATTTAATTACACACAGATGAAATAGAAAATGGAAAATACAACAATATTATGAACATTATACATGAAAGTTTACCATGAAATAATTTTACTCGAATCGACCGCCATCTTTATCGATTACTAAAGATAATCTCTTACGCCACTGTCCTATTGCGGCACGAATCATTTTATGAGGTAATTTGTCCCATTCACTCCGTATGGAAGCTTTGAGGGAGTCCAAACTTCTGTGCTGCTTAGCATTTACTTTAGACTCTAAAATCCCCCAAATGCAATAGTCTAAAGGATTTAGATCTGGTGAAGAAGGTGGCCAATCTTCTTGCTTGATAAACTTCGGGCAATTGGCATGGAGCCATTCCTGTGTTGTTTTGGATCGGTGGGGCGGTGCAGAATCTTGCTGAAGTATCCAATTCTTTTGGGGATACAATCTGTTAGCATGTGGTAATAAACGTGTAGCCAATACTTCCTGTTTGTAATATTCAGCATTGATTTTTACCCCTTTATCGATGAATTTCAGAGGCAGTTTTCCATTGTGTGACACTGGAGCCCAAACCCTAACAGAATTCTTGTTCTGAAAGCGTTTAACAGTTCAAAGATTTTCAGGTATATCCTTGAAGGTTGCTGAATATACAACATCATTTTTAGCATTATAACTTTGTTCTGTACTAAACAGCTTCTCAGCAGAGAAAATTATTTTTTCAACACTTTTGCTACCGTGCCGGTTCAGCAATTTCTTACATCTTTGTAACCTTTTTACTATTTGTGCAGTAGTCAAACCTTGAACTTTTCTTTTGCGATAAGGGCGAAAACCCAGGTCTTCATTTATGATAAGTTGCATAGTTCTGCGACTGATGTTCTCTTCTGCAGCCATTTTATTTGCAGAACGTTGTGGATTTCTTCGTATCTTTTCACGAATTCTTTTGATACGTTCTTTTGTACGAACAGTGTGTGGACGACTGGACCTTGGTCGATCTTTACAGCTATTGGTATCCAATAATCGATTTATAGTCCTATATATAAACGTCCTATTAAAACCAAGGCATTTTAATTGCTTAAATATTTTACCTGCAGAAAATCCGCGATCAAAAAGCTGTTTAACCATTAACCTTTTGGCTTCCATCTTTAAAAATATTCTACATGTTTTACTTTAAACAAAAATCGTCTGCGTTTACAAAAAGTTGCCAATCACACAAATAGATAGATAAATTGTTTTTCCAAACGATTAAAATTAACTCTTATTTTTTGGAGTGTTACAGTATTTATTAGCCACCCTGTAGAATAGAACATTGTCCAAGTAGCAGTTTAGGGCATATTTTGATCATGCTGCTATGCTCCCATGTTGCTGATGTTTGTGTTATAAGAAGTGTATATGATTAATTTGAAGCATGCAAAAGAAAATCATTTTTTTTTTACTTGTGTAGGAATAATTTTTACTGTTGATAATAGTTTAAATACCATTTTCATAGTCATGTTACTGTTGATAGCTTTAGAATTTATGATTATGGTTTTGAAGTACTACTGCAATCTAAAGTTGCACAAACTTTTTCATCTTAAAATTATAAATCTCAAAGTAAAGTGTCAGTTATCCCTCGTACAACAATTTTAGTGTGTAATTCAGAATCCAAGAAAATATCAGTCTGAAATTATTTTCAATCAAATTGCTATGTGCAAACAATTTATGAAGTATTTTAATTCATAATAGTATTGAGATTTTTTTTAAATAATGATATCTGTCAATATTACATTTTAGCTCTTCTTAAATTTGTGTTAAAATGTTACTTTTGACTTATATTAGGCAAAGATATGTTTACCAGGAACACATTTATTGGTTGAGATCAAATGTGAAATTAAATCTATTTTTCATCATCCTTTCCTATTTTGTCTTTTCTTTGAACTTTAATTAAAACCATGATGCATATTTGCTTCATGTTTAAAAATAAGTGTTAAATTCTCAGAGCTCTTAACTTTTGATGTGTATATCTCCTTTCTTTTTAGCTTTTGATGATTGAACCATGTTTTATTTTGTTTTCAAGGGTTTTATTCTTTAGGAAACATGTATTGCTGGCTATAATTGACATTAAAACTCAAATATAAGAAAGCAAATAAATATATATGTATTATATGTCTTACAGGATCTGTCTTTGGGCTATCACAACAGAATAATGCACATTTTGATCAGATCATTCACCCTGATGTTTATAAAAGAATTATGCACCTTAAGTATGCTGCTTTTGCACTTTTTATTTATGTATTTCTGTTTTGCTATCAATGCACATTTAAAAAAGTTTCCTATTTTTCTGCTTCATTTCTGTATGACTTTGCATGATGTAAAATTCATATATCACTATTTTCATGCAACTCTTCTCAATATTTCTCTCTAAGATATTTTTTAAAATGACGTATATCATGTTCTCTAAATTCAGAGTCATATAATGCTGAACCTGATTTTCTGAATGTTCACTATGTTCAGAAATATTCATAAATATTTTACCTTTTTGGAGGACAGATATGGATTTCAATTTCAGATTGTTTTAATTTATAATTGTGAAAAAAGCTACTTTTAAACTTTTTTAAAAATTTAATGTAGATAAGTGTGATCAATATGGAGAATGAGCACTTTCAGACACCTCCATGTATAATTTTTAGATCTAATGTTACATCTATATGTATGATGATGTTTTCTTTCTCAAGCATTATATGATTTTTGAAGTTTGTTATCTAAAGAAACATGAAAAGTACATTAAAAAAAAACTTTTATAACTAAAAAATTATTTATATGGAAAAGTCATGACTGCTATTTTTAGAGACTTTCGAACTCATAAAAAAAGTTAGAATTTAACTTAATTTGCCTTAATTAGAATATTTATATATATTTTATGTGCCAGATTAACAATTTATAAATGTGGTAGTTTCATTTTGCTTTTTCAAATATTTTATTTGTATTTGATGCTGTTAGTAACAGTTTCTCTATATTGTATATAGGGAAGAAGTAGAAGAATTGCAACTCCAAGTTCAAAAAGAACGTGAAAACTATCAGTTAGCAGCACAGTCTGACATTGGAGGTGTATCTGCAGTACCATACTTCAGCATTAACGATTTGTTTCAACTTAGCCATGAAGATGCATCTTATCTTCTCACTCTAGAAGTCCAGACTGCGATTGACAATGTATTAATACAGGTATAATATAACATAAAATTTTCTGTTTATGCATATATTTTCATCAAAACTAAAAAATTAGCTGTTCATGTTTCACTTTACTCCTGACATCATGATATGTATATTAAACAAATCTTTTAGAGTGATGTTCCTGTTGATCTTTTGGATAGTGAAAGAAACTCTGCTGTTGTCAGTTACAGTTCTTGTGACCCAGAGGTATAATAAATTTTCTACAATAATGTCTCTTAGTTGAACCTTTGAGGTATGTGAGTGTAAATGATTGTTGTAAATCACCTTTTAGCAGAATAGTAGTTTAAAGGATGCATACTGCTCATCAATTTTTTGTTTCTATCAATCTTTATATTGGATACCAAGAACTTGAAACATATTTTTATTTATTCCAGAGAACAGATTCATTTTCAAAATTGTGTGTCATGTGGTAAATTATTTTTTAGAAAAATTGTAAAAAAAATCTAATGATGAATTATTACACAAATGTATGTTGGTATTCTTCAGGATGAGTTGTATGAGTATTTCAAAAAAATTTACCAAGCTATGACTACACTGTCAACATAGTATTACATATTATTGACCTAGGATTGTTATGTAAGCTGCATGTAGCAGATTTCATTTATTTTGCTTTTGATATTAATTTCATATGGCACACATAATTTATTCTTGTTTAGAAAACTTCTTTCTAGTTTTCCCTCAAGAGGTTATTAAATATCTTATGTTTTATGTTGTCAAAAGTTTATATCAGTTAAATTTTCTAATGTATTTGCTTATAAACCTGAATGAAAATAGTTTATTTTAGATATATATTATTTCTTATATGTTTAAAATACTGTATCTTTTACTTTATACTTTAGGGCATAGACTATAAAGTAAATAAATATGTGTTCTTGAATTCTTTTATAACCTTTAATCAAAAGTTCAAAAAAAAAATAAGTTATATACAACCAGAACACACTACCTCATAATATCTACAATAAAAATATTAAGGTGCCAACTAGTTTCAAACTAATTAAAAAGTCATCAAGCTAAAGAACATAGGTGTGATTGTCTTTGGACAATTGATTAATCCATTACATTGATGTTTCTGTTGATCATCTGTACCCTGAAATAAATTGCTGTAGTCAATTACCTCATGTGAATCACAAGTGTAGTAGTAAATTGCCTATGAAGACAATGATGCCTAATGCTCCATGGTCTGATAAGGAACTATTAATAAGTTAAAAATTAGTTGTTACCCTTGTTTTTTTACTGTGGAAATTATGGAGCTGGGTGTTCCTGTTTTCAGTTTTACTACAAAATTGAGAAATGATTTAAATTATATTTCATGTAAGAAATATTAATCTAATTTATTAAATATCTGTTATAGGAAAAAATATTCTTTTCTTTTTCCATTACAGAATGATGGAAACTTTCTGTTAGCAACTTATAGATGCCAGGCAAACACAACTCGACTGGAGGTAAAAATTAGGTCAATTGAAGGCCAGTATGGTACTCTCCAAGCCTACATCACCCCTAGACTTCAACCCAAATGCTGTCAAATAAGGAAATATCTGATCAAACCTCTGTCCTTACACTGTAGAACTCATACCTTTAATGAAAATAAGTATGTTTTTGTTAGTTATCTACTCCTTTTTTTATGTTTACATGATAATAGTTTAGAAGTCCTATGTTTCTAGCCTATGTTTAATCATAAATTTTATGATTATATTTTGTAAAATACTACCGTCTTCAAGGTAATGTAGTCCAATATACCCAATTTAAGCAAAAAGTGTTTTATCATTCAATTTGTACAACATGTAATTATTTTTTCAGGCCTTTGAATACTTTAATGCTTCGTGGAGCATTCACTCTTGCTGATATTCATTCTTGGATCGTGTTTTGCATGCCTGAAGTTCCTGAGCGAATGCCACCTGGAGAATGTGCAACATTTTACTTTAAATCTACATTCTTGGACACAGTATTATATTGTTATTACAAGTATGATTTTTTATTTTTGTATTGTTTTATAATATATTCTAATATTGAAGCTTTAGCTATACTTTTTATAATTTATTGAAATTTCTAGGAAAGGAGAATCAGTTTTCAAATCTGATAATATTTCAACCATATCGATATTGAAAGATGTTCTTACACGAGAAGCCACAAGGAAAAAAATAAGCCTTGACATATCATTTGGTATTGCTTCTTTATATTTTTAGTAAAATGTTTTAATATATATAATAAGAAATTTTTTGTTCATATTATAAAACAAAAATACTTTGTATGTTAATATATAATCTTATTTTTTTTTTTTTAGATATTAATGAAGAAAGTGTACCTCACATGCTGAGATTTATTCATCCAAAATTAGAGTATCAACTATTGTTAGCAAAGAAAGTTCAAGTTATAGATGCTCTAAAGGTTGAAATTTCTGTTTAATATGTAAATTGCAATCAACATCTTCCAGATATGTGTATTTTAAATTCATGTTATGGATTTCATAAAAAATATTTTTACTTGAAAAGCTGTAATATGTTATGGATTTCATAAGCTATATTACAGCATTTACTCATAGTGTTAGAGTAAATGCAAATAAGCATTTTCTTGGTTAAAATCTTGAACTATTATATTTCTTCTACTAAAATAAGAATTCTTTTTCTGGAATCCTAATTAATTAGTAATAATGGCATATTTTGTAACAGAGCAGCATTCTTGGCTGTAATTTTTTTTAATACACTGTTTTAATGCTTAAAATTGTGTGGCATTTCAAAAAGCAATATTCCACTAATTATAGCTGTTTGCTATAGTATTCTTTATTCGTCTGTCTTTTTTGGAGACCTCCTTACTTATCCTTGTAATGAAAAAGGTGTAACTGAGTAAAACATTTAGTTAAGGAATTGAACTTGGTATATTAAATTGGATCCTCATAAAATGAACAAAACATTTTGAAGTAGTATGAAAAACATACTGTTGGTAAAATATAAAGGGGGCTTAGTCTACACATAAGTACCTATTACAAAAAGTTCTAAGCCTCACTTATATAAATCATCCAAATTAATATTAAGGTAGAAGCATTTAGTACAATATCCTAATGATTTTTAAATGTTTAGATCATAATGGTTTGTCAAGTCAGAAAATTTTTTTCTGCTGTAATAATTTTTTACTTTACACTTTCAATAATAATTAAGTCCAATAATTATTTTATGCTAAACAACATTATTTCCAACTAGGATTTGAAAGTTCATGAAAGTGATCTGAGTTTTTTGGCCCCAGAATATCAAGAAATTTTAGAGCATGCTGAGCAGTTACAGCTTGAGTATAAGAGGCAACCTTGTCATCTGGAACGCTTGTTTGGTAATTTTACTTAATATAACTTTTTTTGTTTGCATTTAAATGAATCTTTTTATAGAAATGTTATTAGACATTTATTTTATGTGCATTATTCTTTCCATTGATTTCATCATTTTTCAAGAGTTTTTTAAAACCAATGTCTAACTATTCTGAATTATTAAGATTTGTGTTTATTTACATTACAGCAATTGTTATAATATCTCTATGAATATTTGTCAGAATATTAAAATAAATTAGAGAAATATTTGTGTATATTGTTCAAATAAATGTTAGCATCATAGAGATTTTTCCAACTGTAAATCTAGTGTTTCAAACTTCTAAGGCCACTTTGTTTGTTAAAAATATTTCCTTTAAGATGGATGAGCCATAAAATTAAACAGTGGCCATAACCTTTCGTGCTGATGGAATTGTTATTGGTTTCTTTGGTGCTGGTTAAGCAGCTTCAGCCGACTGTTTTGAGAGTTCTTTCACTTCTGGCTGGTAGTGAATGTATCCATGTTTCATCAGCTATTATGAAGTGACGCAAAAATTTAGCAGGATTTCTTTGAAATGGATCCAAATTGTGCCTTGAAGTGTTCACTCGCTCACGATTTTGAACTATTGTTAGCAAACATGGCACCTACCTTACTTTATCATATTTAAATCTCATGTACTTTTGTCTCGCACACTTTTTATTTTATTTTCATCACCATGGATTTTTTCATAAGTGTCTGATTTTCAGAAGTTATCACAGCAAGGTGATCAGAATGATCAGCATCACTTGTTCTCATTTGGTAGCAATGAAAATCACAAATCACTTGTAAATCAATCTAAGCAAAGGTACAGACTCTATACTATTTTACTAACCAGGATTTAGTTTCTGCTGCCGTTTTGACTAATAAAATTTAATGTTTTATCAACACGCAGAACTCATTTTCCTCCATCATGTGAGCAGTAACAAGAATTGACCAACTCAAATGGCTGTCAATCATAGACTGAGTGTCACTTCTGTTAACAATTAGACATGCTTTTGAAGCATGCTAAATGTCAGAGAGCCAACGATTTCTGTGCAGGGTTGCCTTCTCTCAGATTTCTCACAGACCCTCATGTTAATATTTTAAGTTAAAAAAGGTAACTACCGTAATTTCGCATGTAAGTGCCATTGTGCATATGTAAAAAAAAGTTCAAGAATTGTCGGAAGTGGTGCTTACACCGGTGTGGCATTTATGCCGATTTCGGATTTTAAAATCTTCTTTTCAGCTTATTCTTTTCTACTAAAATTGAGTCTCATGCATTACTTGAAAGTGCTTTTATCACTGTGCATGCGCCAAGTTCTTGACTATTTTTGGTAAAGCATGATGATGATGATGTTGGGCATTGATAATGCAGATCTTCATAAAAAATAATTCATTAGATGTAATCTTTACATCAACAACATAGCAAGAGTTTTAACAGAAGAAGCGACATTAGGTGGGCTTACCTTGGTTTTTATACACATACACAAGCCACATGTCATAACTCAATATCATATTTGAAGCACATCTTATCGTGTACATCTAGTTTACTTTTTAGTAACTTTATATTTTCATTCACAATATTTTGAGTTTTACCGAATAGTATTATATCATCAACATATACTGATAAAAATGCGTCTTTCGATTTATAAACACAGTTACAGCAAAGTAATTTTTGAAATCCTAGTTCTTTTAGAATTGAATCTAACTTGATATTCCACATCCTGCCACTCTGTCACAGACCATATATTGCCTTTGCTAATTTACAAACTTTATTTTCTTCACCTTTCATTATAAAACCAGGTCGTTGTTTCATATAGATGGTTTCTGTTAAAGTCCCATACAAGTAAGCTGATTTTATATCTAAGTGTGCATGATTCCAACACATTATACATACAAACAGAATGAAGCAAAATTTACAACAGGGGAAAAAATTTCATTATAATCAATACCAGGTTTTGCTTATAACCTTGAGCTACTAATCTTACTTTGAACTGTTTTACTTTATTCTGATCGTCACGTTTTAACGTATAAACCCACTTACTACCAGTAATATTAACATTTGGAGGTGGTGTAACTAAAGTCCAAACTTTTCTGTCTTTCATTATTTTAATCTCACTTTTCATAGCATTTTCCCATTTGTCTCTTTCTGGTAATTTTTAGGTGTCTTCATAAGTTTTGGGGATTATGGCATATGCTTTGTCCTGATAAATATCGCATATTTCTTGATTGTGTTGTGTAGAATTTACAACGCTGGTTTCTTCATTTCCTTTTAAATGTTTATGTTTAAAATAAAACTCATTCTCGTCATAGTGTATTCCTTCATTTTTGCATTATTTTTGACAGTGTTTTTTTATCTTAATCTAATGTTTTTACTGGGAGGGTAATAGTTTACATCTATCGTTTCACTTGTTTGTCTAGGAACCTCTTTTTGAATCCATTTTGAAATTTCTAATGGTTTCATTTCACATTATCTGTTATTTTCGCATTGCTGCTTGAAATTTGATTTTTCGATGTTAAGGTTGAAAGTTCTATGTCAATTTTAACATCCTCGCTGTCTGTTTCTTGCAGATAAATTAGCTGTCTATTGTTTTTAAATATTGCATATTCACAGCATTTATTTTTGCCAAACAATGTTTTAATACCGTTTTTACTTTCATCAATTGTTACATGAGTGGTTTCTACAACCGTGTTTTCTTTTGGAAGCCGAACTCGATACCCTCTAGTATAAACTGTGTAATCTACTAATATCCCAATTTTACCTGTATTATCAAATTTACTACGTTTAACTTTCGGTACATGAAAGTAGGCAAGGGATCCAAATATTCGAAAGTGCCTTATGGAGGGTTTATGTTGGCTCCATATTTCCATAGGAGTTAACCCTTCTGTAAGTTTGTGTGCACAGCAATTACGTATATGTACGAAAGTTTGTAAAGACTGCCCAAAATTTTCGGTTTAAACCACTATCATGTAGCATGGATCTCACTCACTCTATAGCAGTGCAATTAAATATTTCGGTTACTCAATTTTGCTGTGGTGTATAAACAGATGTTCACTCAGCTTTGATTCCTAATGTTTGGAGATACGTTTCAAATTTCATTATGACAGAAATCCATCGCATTATCTGTTCTAACACATTTAATTTTACAATTTAATTCTCGCTCAGACTTTGCTAAATATGACTTAAAACAATTCAATACTTCCACTTTATGTTTGATAGTATATACATCAACTTTTCTGGAAAAGTCATTTATTATTGACAAAAAATATCTTTTTCTGCCTAATGATGGCACAGGGGATGGACCCCAAATGTCCATATATACCTTTTCTAAAACTTTAGTAGTTATTCTTTCGTAATTCTGCTTTAAGGATTTTCTAGTGGATTTGGTTATTTTGCAAACTGAACATACATCTGATTTTCATTTAAGTTTTTTCTAAACCTTTTACAGTATTAGTATGACTCATGGTTTTAAGTAAAGGAGCATTTACATGCCTGAACCTTCTATGTCAATAATTAATATCAGTAACAGCAAATGCACATTGACAAATTAATTCATGTTGACGATAATTGGGCATACCATATACAATATACAATTTCAACTCTAGGTACCTTAAAAAAGTATTCATTTTTATCGGTATAAATAACCATTTTACTTTTATGCCAAATAATTTTATAATTAGCTAAATCAATATTAGCACCACCTATTAAATTACCTCGCATATTCGGTGCATGAAACACATTCTTTAGTATTAATTTTACACAGTTATTATCATCTTTTACAAAAAATATAACATCACCTACCCCATGAATTTCAGATGAACAGTATTTATCTCCAATAAGTACTTGATGTGTAGGTATACATAAAACGTTTATGAACCACTCTTTTTGGTTTCAAAATTGAGCTGTAGCTGCACTATCAGCCATTCTTCCAGTTTCGGTTTATCATGTTCTATTGAAGTTGAATATGTTTCGTTAACATCATAAGCTGCCTCTATGTAGAATAGTTGCGAATTTTGTTGATTTCAGAATTTTGGTCTTCCAAAACCTGATCTATTCTGGAAACAGTTTCTCGAGATATGTCCATATTTCTTAGAAATATTTCTTAGAAATTCCATAGTTCTTAGCAATAGTAAATGCTTTTCACGCACACGTTTACAGAATATTCCAATTACTTCTTCGTGCGGTGAAAATACGCACACGATGAAGCCCTACTTCTCTGCCCCGTACGCTTCTACTGTGTTCAGTTGGTACTGTGTTTCTCGTACTTGGTTTTACATTTGATTCTTCCGACTTCATTTTCGTAATATACGCGTTTTTCTACATTTTCCGATCCTTCATCTTTTGCTTTCAGTTGGATGTGGCCAGATTCGTTAATTAGTTGTTTTTCCACGTTATTAAGCGTAAAGTCCTTGTCTTCCAGACGATAAAGAATTTGCTCTAAGTTTTCATATTCTGGAGGCAATTTTCCTATTAATTAAAAGCACACTAGCAACTCTGGAATGTCAAATTCTGCATCTTTAATTTGTAAATGTTTTTAACGTACACGTTTACAGAATATTCCAATTACTTCTTAATGCAGTGAAAATTTAATCTCATAAAATTCATCAATCAGTCCAGCTATTCTCGCTCTGGAAGTTGGTTCAAAGTTTTCTTTTAAAATTTTCCCGGCTTCTTACCCGTCAGCAGTTGCTTGAATTAAGGTTAAAAACTGCCTTTCGACTCCTTCATATATGGTAGAATATGCACGAGCTTTTCGTTGCTCAAAGCTTCTTTTCAGACTTTTCGTAGCTTCCGCAGGTAATGGCTTCGTCTTACCACCGTCGAACTCCCAGCAACCACGGTCGACAAGTGCTACTCTCATATCATGTTTCCAAGAGCTATAGTTGAAAGCGTTTAGCTTTGGAAAAACCAGTGCATCGTTAATTCATTATTTCCAGTCTCCATAGTTGAACTTGAATTTTTACGTATGTCGCCACGACTTCGTAAATTAATTCAATGTTTTAGTTGAAACAATAAAGCGTAGCAATATTGCGGCCCATAACCGATGTTGGGCATTGATAACGCAGAGCTTCATAAAAAATAATTTATTCGATGTAATCTTTACATCAACAACATAGCAAGAGTTTTAACAGAAGAAGCGACAGTAGCCGGGCTGACCCCGGTTTTTATACACTTACGCAAGCCACACGTCATAACTCGACGTCATATTTAAAGTACGTCTTATTTAACACAAATGAATAAATAAATTGAATTTACAAACTATGATGGTTTTGATTGATCGGTAAATCTTACCTGTGTATCTTATATTTTCATTTTGATGATTATTAGCATTACCTAATGTCTATAAGACTTTTATATTCATACTTGTATGCTTTATGAATTTTACCTTTTTTGATGTTCTTTGATTACGGGTTTTTTTTCTGTTTTTCCTTTTTTAAATAATTTATCAGATGTTACTGTGAAATAAAAATGTGTTTGTACCCTTTTAGGTTTTATTCCTTTTTTTCATTGTTCTACGATAGACGTGTAGTAGTACATGACGTTTCATAACAAAAAGCAGTTTTATATAAAGTAAACCTTAGCTATCAAATTGACTGCCTACGGTGCAGTACCGTAACTAGGCAGGTGCAACAGGGGCACCCGCCTAGGGGGACTCCCACTTGGAAGGGGAACCCAAAATGCTGTATTTTTTTATTATTTTCCCAAACCTAATTAATTAAGGGGCCCAAATGCAAATTCTTGCCCAGGGCACAGGAATGGCGAGTTACGGCATTGCTTATAGGTATGGGGTGTCATTCGGCGTTTCTAGTGTTAAAGTATAATTTATTAAGAGAAATATTTAAAAATAGCACTATATTGAATTTATTACATTAAAATGTATTAGTTTATTACGGAAATAACCTAAAACCTCTGCTGGAGTCGCAATATTTGGTTACGGTAGGGTACCTAAGAAAAAATTATATTCGGCGCTTACGCCGATTTCGTTTTTTTAAAAGGAAATTTCATTCCATGCGGCGCTTACGCGCGAAATTACGGTAATCGTAATAATCTGCAATGTAAAATTATTGGCAGTATTTTGTGGATATTTATTTTTTATTTGTATTTTATTGAATTTCTTAGTTAACAAGTTATGAATTTACTAGTTTAATAAAAAAGTAAATAAATAAAAATAACGCTTGTTATCACTCAGTAAATGAGCTACGGAGATGCCAAAATCACATGCTACTTATCAGTGACGTAGCGAGCATAACTGGCGCCCGGGGCACGATACCTTTTTGACGCCCCCTTTCCGAAAAACATATAGTAATTAAATAAATAGAATTAGTGAAAAGGACCATTTGGCGCCCCTGTGCGAGTGGTGCCCGGGGCATGATAGACACCCTTGCCCACCCCTCGCTACGCCACTGCTACTTATTCTGCAGTTCACACAATTCTCCTGTGGCATTAAATTTTTTTTAGAGTATCTGAACAGCAGGAAACATTATTCGCCCATTGAATGCATTTCATGATGTATTTGAGTATAGGGAGTCTAATGACATAACTCGGTAAATGTTACGACCGTTAGCTCAGTAAATGATAAGTACAGTGATACCTCGACTTACGAGTTTTTCGAGATACGAGCATTCTCTCGGTAGATTTTTTGCTTCGAGTTACGAGCTAAAATTCGGGTTACGAGCAAGCTTCAGAAATCCCACAGCTAGTTTGAGCAGCGAATGCCACGTTACGTGCTCATCAAATAAGAACACAAGAAGCATATACTATTTACAACCTTTATGTACAATTATTATACAATTGTATAATATTATTCTGAGACTACTATCTGGTCTTAAACCGAGAGATTGGATTCTCAGAAAACGTTCTTCGGATTCTCAGAAAGAAGAATCTGTACATTACAGCCACAGTGAACGATGCAACAATCGCACAGCTTCCGTGTCTCACTCGTTCACTTAAAGAGAGTAGCTGGTAATAAAAGCGAAAGTGGGGAAAGCGGGGCGAAAAGTTCAAAAATCAACGAATAAGATTTAATTATTCAGTTCAGCGTTTCTCCTCCTCTTCCATCAGCATGTTAAAGTCTGATCTCCAAGGTAAATGTTGTACATTACACTTAATAAAACAAATTTATTGCAGTACATTCTATTGTATTGCGTTTTTATATAATGTTCGTCGTTTATAAGCACTTTTTTTTATTTAAAAACATGTAACAAAAAATTGCTGTGTTTTGGGGGAGCCCGGAACGAATTAATGCCATTTCCATTCATTTCAATGGGGAAAACTGATTCGAGATACGAGTATTTCGAGTTACGAGCTCCGTCATGGAACGAATTAAACTCGTAAGTCGAGGTACCACTGTATTAATAAATTACAGCGACCACAGCTTTCGCTTATACGCCTTGTTCAAACTGACGACCAGAAGCTACGGAGCAATACCTGTACTCACAGCCGAATGTTAATTTCCCAGGTTCGGTGCCATTTTGCATTCATGAAGGGCCCAAGGATGCCGGACAAACGGTACAGATCCGTCATCCACTCAAGGCACCCCGAGCTCCCTCAGTAAATGATAAATGCAGACACACCACTGCTTAAAAATCGTAGTTCTATTAACCTATAAAACGTTAAAGTAACAACAGAAACATAACTTAAACAATTACAAACAGAGTAGTGCTAACATCCGCCGAAGGTGACTGGAAGAGAACTGACAAGAACAAGAAGGTACATTGCTCACTAATCACGTGCTATGGCCATAGCATGAAAAAGCAATGACAGAGAAACTAAACAATGACGCAACGCATACGAACAACTTGCGTAACGTAGACGTTAACTGCGTTGCAAAATTTTCAGTGAGCATGAGTCACGAGCGAGAAAATTCAGAATTCGATTGACGTTTTTCTAACCGCCATTATTTCACGTTTTCATAGGGTTATTAACCTATGGTACCTTTTAATGATATTCCAAGAGTTGTACATCGTCTATTTTCTTTATTTTTTCTTTCTTTCTTTTTTTATTTTTAGAGTGTGTGTGTGTTAGTTTTAAACGCGATATTTGCATATCCTATCAGTTGTAAGCAAGGGCGGCTCCAGGGGGGGGGGGGCAGTAGGGGCAATTGCCCCTCCCAAAAGAGCCTGGTGTATTTTTTTCCATAGCCTAAAATTATATAATCGTAGACCTAATACTAAATGAGTATAAATTTAAAATGAGAGGATGTTCATTTCTCTTTTATATATATATATATATATATATATATATATATAACCCTAAGAACCGACGTTGCTTCTCCCCCCCCCAAATCTCTGGCCTGGAGCCACCACTGGTTATAAGTTAATAAATAAATAAATAAATAATTCTCCACTTATTTTGATTAAGTGAAGGAACACAACTGAAGGGTTAATGTGAAACTTTTATATTCTAATGAATTTTATTGTTGTCTGTGTATTGTTTTAGATATTGCTTAGTACTTTTCTATTTCA
Organism: Dolomedes plantarius; assembly: GCA_907164885.2. Classification (NCBI taxonomy): domain Eukaryota; kingdom Metazoa; phylum Arthropoda; class Arachnida; order Araneae; family Dolomedidae; genus Dolomedes; species Dolomedes plantarius. Next base: position 122,401,765 of record OU015501.1, read on the forward strand.
ATTAAATTTTTTTAAAATTTCATTTATATTCATTTCTCTTAATCTATTTTAGGCATGATTACTGATCTCTACATTGATGTCTATAAGTTCAAGGGAATCAATGTCAAGTCTAAAGTGCCATCATTGCTTCAGATTCTCAATAATTATGATTTAGAGACATTAATTGTGTTTTTTCAGTCAAAAGTGTAGGTGATTGAAGCTTGTTTGTAAATTGAATATTGAAATTTTAAAAGTTTAAAACACAGTTTTATTCTTAATAACTTTCCAGGACATTCAGGAAATTAAGTTTTCTTATGGATGCGACTAACTTTCATAAAACTATTTTTAGCTTGTTTTAAGGCTAAGTATTTGTAAAAATTGTGTAAATTAAGCATCTATCAGTTTAACTGGCATTTTTCTGATAATGGCTAAATTGATAGTTTTGCTGATTTGATCTTTTATTTATCTTTCAAAATTAATTGAAGATATATTTCTTGTATTATATATATTTTTTTATTTATTTGTGATGTAAAATATAAATCAGTGTAATTAATATACAACTCCTTTTTTATTTTTTTTATTTTGCTCATAGCAATCTGAGTATATAGCTGTTATACTGCAGTTATCCTAAGTATTTTGATAGCTGCTCAGTCTGAGAGTTTGTTTATAAATAAACATTATACAATTATTAAAAAGCTGCCATAGAATTTTTTAGATTCTGTGGTTGAAAGTGCAGTTGGAGTGTGCTAGTTTAGTATTTCAACCAAAGAAAATTAGATTGCATAAAAATATGTTACTAATCTCTGTCATGGCAATCTTTAAATATATAGCCAGTTAATTCTTTGTAGAATTATTGTAGGACATATTGTTGTAAATTTTTGCTTAAAAAAGTTAAAATTTTTTTTTTCAACAATTTATATTTTTGACTGATTGTAAAAATGTTGATTGGCTTTATCAGTTGTTTGAAAAAAACTGGGAAGTAGAAAAATGCTCTATTTCTAGTTCAGTCAGTTTTTATTGCTCGTATAAGTGTTCATATCAGTTTTTATTGCTCGTATAAGTGTTCATTCTGTCTTATTGAAAATGTATGACATTATGCTTTGAAGGGATTGAGATCATTTTTAATTAACATTCAGGCCCAAAGCCTATGGGCTCAAGTCCCATCATTAGCATGGATTTTTGTAGCCATTTGGGATTGGCTGTAAACTGTAGGTCCTGGTCTAATTAGCTCTTGTGTTGCAATAAAAATTGACTGTAGCTCTCAACCAACAAAATCTCTCTTTTAATGAGATATTTTAAATAAATATGCTTTGAAATTATTTTATCATCTTCATGTTTTGTTTTATTCTTACAAAGAAATAAATAGTATTTTCCTGTGTTTGTTGTGAAAAGTATTCATTTATTGAGCACAAATTATCCAGTTAAATATTTATTTCATGGTATCTTGTCACACTGTGCATCATATTTCATTTTTAAGGCCTGAGCAGATGTTATAATAACATAAACTATCTTCCCTGGTTTTGGTGTGAACTCAAAAAATATGAATTACCTAGAAGATAAGATTTATATTTTCACAAAAAAGGGAAGCATAAAGATGTATCAAGGTTGGTTGGTTGTTTGGCTAGGGTTTTATCAAGGTCACAAGGTCCAGAGAGGACAAGCTGTGCAAAAACACATCACAACTGCAGAACATCAACCGAATAAAAAGATAGATAAAAACAACAGTGGTTATTAAGGACGTGTAAATGCGTCAAAAGCAATCAAATATAGGGATGTATAAGCAATAAAATATGAGGGTGTGTGATCATGATAGAAATAGTCAATAAGTGATAAAAGTAGTCAAAAACAAAAGTGATGAAAATAGTCAAATATAAAGTTATAAAAGTCAAATATAAAAAATATCAGCCCTATAAAAAGGTAACAAAACCACTTAAATATAAATGTAATACAACAGGCATATGCAAATTTAATAAAAAGCAGTGATGGTAAAAACGAAAGACTGGATGAGGCTTCACCATCCAGATTCGTGTCAGGTTACAAGGTAGGAATAGATACTAAAGTAAAAAGGAGATTAGATTAATGGAAAAATAATATTTCAGGTAGTCTCTTCTAACGAAACTACCGCGGGTTGTTAACGTAGGATTACTTATCGTTGCCTAACTCTTTTATTTTATTTTATTTATTTATTTATTTTACGCATTTTGGTACTTTTCTGTCTGTTTACTGCTACTGGGTTTAGCGCGCTGCAAAAATGATAACTCGCGACGGACTCTGAATTTTTTGTTTCCGGAGGACCGTTATTGAGGAACGTAATCCTACGTTAAAAGCCAGTACTTTTGATAAAACAGAAAATAGCTGGGTGAGGTGTTTCACCCAGGCGGTTTTTTAGAGTAAGAGAAGTGAAGCCGAAAAATTTGCGGTGAAGATTAGTGAGGTTTGCACAGTCAATTAAAATATGTCGGACAGAAAGATCGCAATTACAGTGATAGCTTACAGGGGCACTCTGCCCCTCCAGCAAATGTTTGTGGGTGACTAGTGTGTCCGATTCTAAGACGCGTGATTATATCGTCAGGTTTCCTGATAGATAATGGAAAACAATAGGAGATGGTGGGCTTTATGTGATGAACTTTATACTCAATATTCAAATCCTATGAGCGCCATTTTTCTAATATTAAGTTTTTAATTGTGTGTTTAAGATCATTGAAAGGACAGGATGGTTTAAAATAGAATTCGCGTTTTTTGCTGCTTTGTCCGCGAACTCATTTTCAGGGTTTCCCACATATCCTGGGAAGCAGCAAAGCCGAACACGGTATCTCTGAAATATTAATCTATGATATTGGGTTAAAACAGTGGAGACCAGGCTATTACAAATGTTACCAGATTTAATGCTCTCCAATACGCTTAAAGAATCTGTGTAAATGATAAAATTTTTGTTGTAATGATGTGAGATAAAATTAAGGGCATGAATGATAGCTAAAATTTCAGCTGTAAAAACAGGGTGATGAAGTTAAGTTTGAAACTATGAATGTCTGAAATAAAAACAAAGCACATCCGACGTAGTATATACTCTTCGAGCCGTCCGTATATAAGTATTTGTTTTAAGGCTTTGAGAATTTTGATTGTTGGGTATCTATGAAAGATACCCCAAGCTTTTTGCTGTTTTTTCTTAGCGCTGAGACATTTTTCTGTCCATCAAGGTTTCCTATTCTTACGTTTGCTATAGGGGGATTTTGGGATGGAAGAGTCAGCTGCGTTTATAATCACAAAAGTTATGTTTTTGGTGACATTATCAATGTCGCCCACTACCATTTGCTTGGTGATGATTACGAGTGAGGTAAAGGTAGGCCGATCAGCTCGTTCATAAATATAGAGGGGTTGAGAGGAAACAGGATGAGAGTCACAGTTCAGAAAGAGGAGAAATACAGGAAAATGGTCACTATTATGTAATCACAATAGCAATGAAAGTCCCGCCGTTCAGGCATACACAGTGGTTAGAAAATCGGGCCTTAAGGGGGTCCGGGACACATTTAATTTAATTTTCTTTTACATATTGAGTTAAAATTTTGAATTTTTTAAAATTTTGAATTTTTTTTGTGATGGTTAACCATATAATTTGTACACAAAATCACATCATAAAACTTCTCATAAAGTTTAAAAAAATTTTTTAAATGTAAAATTTAAAAACGAGGGATAATTTAAAATATTATTTGTCGAATTTCAAAATTTTTTCAGTTAATTAAACAAAAATATATAAATTTTAATTTGATTCAGTATTTTTTTTTAATATTAATTTTTAGAAAAATTAAAAATATTTAGAGTAAAAATTCCAAAAAAAATTATGTAACTTATTTTTAAAAAATCATATTTTCAAAAGTAAATATTTTTTTAAAATTTTCTGAATCAAAATTAGAGTAAAATAATTGAAAAAGACATGTTCCAAGTTTGAACCATTTATCTTTAACGGTTCTTGACTTATAACAATTTAAAAACGAGAAATGAAAAAACGCTTTTAAATGTTTAAACAAAGGTTGGCTGCGATTAGAATGTTGCAAAACAAAATATTAATATCTCCTGTTCTAATTACGATGAGAAACATGATTTAAAAGTCATTTTAAGTTGAAAAGAACGGAAAAACTTTTAATGCAATAAATGTTTTTGAAAATTTGAAGAATTTTGTGTCCTTGACCCCCGTAATATTAGAAACTCGTCAGAGATGGAAAGATAAGTTTCAAATTCAAGATATGCTTTTAAATAAACATAATACTAATATTGAGTACACAGTTTGAGAATACACGCTACGCATCGCATACGACCTATGACTGAGCATCTGCAGTGATCGCCAATACATGATACCCGTGATCTAACGTTGGCAATATGATCTAACGTTGGCAATAACCGAGCAATATTTCGTCTTGTGTCCACAATGGACGAGATACCAGAGAGCTGTAGGATACTTCCACCTTGTGTAACCGCTCGTTCATAAATAGTTTAGAAATAGAAGACACGACCCTGCATAAATTTTAACAAAAAAAAGAGTTTTAAGAAAAAAAGATTTTTGGAATATTTTCTCGGTTTTTAACGTAGGATTACGTTCCTCCATAACGGTCCGCAGTAAAGCAAAATTTCAGACGTTAAAACCGTCGTCGCGAGTTATAAATTAAGCGTGGCAGAATATTATTTCTAAAAGGTGTTTTCTGTTTTATCCCTTTTTTTCCCTTCATACTTAACCCTTCAGTGGCTGCGCCAATTTTCGAAACACCAGCAGGCGCGCGTGACACAAAGTGCAACATCTTTTTCAACCTTAATTATTCCTTTTATAATAAACTTTTTTGTTTTCAAATTGGAAACAATAATTCTGCGTTTAATGACAAGATATAAAATGTTGATAATATTGAGATATATTTATAATTAAAGACCAAAGAATGCAGATACAATTGCCTCAAAACTGTCCGGTTTATTGGATCTAAGGACAACTAGCGAATGTATTTCTATTATGTCCAAAAACCTAAAAAACGATGAGACTGTCCACCTTCGTGATATGCGGGATACCGTGTAATAGCTGCACATTGGATCGACTCCTGATTTTGTCGTATTGTAATCCAGTATAATCCCTGGTTTACCACGGTTCAATCACGACCAACAATGAAGGGAAAGGAATACAAGGGTCAGAAAATCAGACCTGCATTAGAAAGGGTGTAGCTATAAATAGAAACTGCTTAGAACATTTAAACCTTACATGTAAAACAAACCATTCAAAATTACGAAAATGTTGCACTCTGTACAGGCGCGCGCCCGTTGAAGGGTTAACCAAAATCGATAAATGACGTACCATTTTAAAGATCTCTGCTTCGTGCGAATTGTTGATTTCGACATATGTAACTTATTTTTCTTACCATCGACCTATTCTGCATAGGGTTATAATTCATCCTTTTATTTGTATGTAGAAATTTTATTGTAAAACAAGTAATATAAAAACAAAATTTTTTAAAGTCAATTCCTACTTAGGTCAACAAAGAAAAATTTGAGTGTGAACTAATAGTAGGAATTGAAAAAAAAAGGATTGCCTGCCAGAACCTTGCCTACTGTGCGAGATTAGGAGGGGGGAAGAGAGAGAAAAAGTTTGTCAGGTTAGGGATTCGATCCCGCAACCTACATGACGGGAGGAGCCCGCGCTACCGCAGTGCTACCGTTTACAGAGTAAGAAGCGGGAAATTAATATTCAAGAGCAAGAGACGCTCTAGGTCTAAAACTAAAATCGATTAATTAAATTTAATTAATGAATTAATATTTGAAAAAACTGTATTAACATCAAGTGTCATCCACTACAAGTTTAAAAAAATGTATTTGAACTTGAGTGGATGAATAAAAAGTATTTTATTAACGATTGAAAATTTGAACAAGATATATATAGGGAGAGTGTGAACTAATAGTAGGAATTGAAAAAAAATAAAAAAGAGGTAAGCAACGATAAGTAATCCTACGTTAATAAACCGCGGTAGTTTCGTTAGAAGAGACTACTTGAATTTTTTTTTCGTTTTCTTTGAGCCCCCCTCTGGATGCGCTACTGATCATAAACAATATCAACACTACCTAAAAAACATTGTTTTTATAAACCAGCAAAAATCCACGAACATAAAAAAAGAACAGCAATTTGCGGTAAGATTACAATGTAAAATATCTGATTGGCTTACTAAAAAACGCTATACATCAGAAGTGCGTTGCACGATTTTTTATTTTTATTTTTTACTTTTTCGTAGTTTTCATTACTTTCTGGTAAAAATTAAGCGCAGTTCTCACAAGCAATAATTTGAATTGCTTGCAATGGTATTTTATTTGCGTCGCAAGCAATATTGCTTTCGTAAAAATTACAAAAAATAATTGATCATAAGACTTCACAATAATAACAAATATAATTTTTAATTCTTAACTAAAGTTTTAATTTTTGTTCCAAAGGTAATTTACACTGCTGGCCACTGTAAATGCAACACCCTGAAGGAAACATGCAAATAACATGAAATTTACAACATGCATTAGCGGAGGAGAGATATGCAAATGATTAGAATTTCAGCGCAGACGCACATCACGCGCGCCTGTGCGCCACTTCAAAGCGCTATTTAAGGCTTGGAGATTTCGACGATTTCAAGTTCGGCAATTGTGTTTTTCTTGTGGTTTTTTTAAAAAAAAGATCAATTATGCCTCGTCGAAAACAGCGATCATCTTTTGATCAAGTATCCGAGTTCGACAGAGGAAGGATAGTGGCCTACCGAGATTGTGGATTATCTTTCAGAGAAATCGGTAGTCGTGTTGGACGAAACAAAACAACTGTAATGCGGATATGTGATCGTTGGATGCAGGAGGGTACGACGGACCGGAGTGTTCGATCGCATCCACCTCAGCGCACCACTTCACGTGATGACAGGCAAATTGTGCGCATGGCAGTAACGGATCGCTCAGTCACATCACGAACCATAGCACAGCACATGCAGTCTGTAACGCATCATCCAGTGTCTGCGCGTACCATTCGACGCCGTTTACAGCAGAGTGGTCTGTCCGAAAGACGTCTATTGCTTTGTCTACCCTTGACGCAGAACCACAGACGTCTCCGCCGTCAATGGTGCGATGACAGAAGGATGTGGACGGCAGAATGGAATGAAATTGTCTTTACTGACGAGTCACGCTTCTGTCTGCAACACCACGATGGTCGCATTCGAGTCTGGAGACACCGTGAAGATAGGATGCTGAACAGCTGCGTTATGCACCGCCACACTGGTCCTGCACCGGGTATTATGGTATGGGGCGGTATTGGATACCATTCTCGCACACCTCTAGTACGCATTGCCGGTACTTTAAACAGCCAGCGCTACATCTCCGAGATGTTGGAGCCAGTTGTCCTACCTTACCTTCAGGGTTTGCCCACAGCCATATTTCAACAGGATAATGCGCTACCACACGTGACACGCATTGTCCAACGGTTCTTCGTCAATCGCCAGATTGAATTGCTTCCCTGACCGCCTCGCTCTCCGGATCTTTCGCCGATAGAAAACATGTGGTCCATGGTTGCTCTACGATTGACCCAGATTCCATCCCCAGTTGCCACAGCAGATCAACTTTGGCAACGTGTGGAAGCTGCTTGGTCTGCTGTACCCCAAGAACTCATCCAAAGTCTCTTTGAATCAATGCCGAGGCGTGTGGCAGCGGTGATCTCCAACAATGGCGGCTACTCTGGCGACTGATTTTGGCAGGAACCACACTTCACAGAAGTCTATAAATTTAATCATTTGATACTTGGTCAACATGTTATCTGCAAAATAAATTTTGTTGTGATATCTCTTGTCTTTCTTGGTGTAGCAATTTAGGTGGCCAGCTGTGTTTTTTTTTTCACATGACGAATATACGTATTACTTTACTTTAACCCCAAAAAGTGGTCATTTCTGAGAAATGAGTATACTTGTGAAAGGGTTAAAAGAAAGAACGAAAGAAAATTGTGTATTACTTTTCAATTACATGTAATTCTCATCATGTCATGTAGGTTAAAGAACTTTAAGTAATAAACACATAAATGTGATGAATATACGTGTGTCATTTTTTAAGTAAGAACAGTTTTGTAATGGAGTAAGAGAAACTTTAGTTATGAACGTAAATTGTATCACAAACTAAAATCTGAACATTTTTTCACTTTTCAACATAGTCAGCATTAACATTTAAACATCTGTCAAGTCGTGTCAACAGCTTTTGGATCCATCCTCAAAGAACTCTGCCGCCTGACCGTTAAAGCAGTTAGTAACAGTTTCTTTCAACATGTCATCATTTTCGAAGCGCTTTCGACCAAGAAATTCCTTAAGTTTTGGAAACAGATGAAAGTCTGATAGTGCTAAGTCCAGTTGCGTCTTTGTTCTTGCTGTAACGTGAGGCCGAGCTTTGTCGTGAAGCAGAACGCCGCCGCTAGAGAGCAGTCCCCGCAGTCGATTTTGACAATTTTCATTGGGAATTACTGGATCATCGACCATACAGCCCTGACTTAGCACTATCTGACTTTCATCTCTTTCAAAAATTAAGGAATTTCTTGGTGGAAAGCGCTTTGAAAATGATGACATGTTGAAAGAAACTGTTACTAACTGGTTTAACGGTCAGACGGCAGAGTTCTTTGAGGATGGATCCAAAAGCTGGTGACACGACTTGACAGATGTTTAAATGTTAATGGTGACTATGTTGAAAAGTGAAAAAATGTTCATATTTTAGTTTGTGATACAATTTACGTTCATAACTAAAGTTTCTCTTATTCCATTACAAAACGGTTCTTACTTAAAAAATGACCCTCGTATATTTTTTAGATTGTAGAACACGTGTCATGTCTTAACAAAAATTAATTTACATTTTCATTGTTAAAATGTAAACCCACTGGTTAAAACGAAACTGTTCTTATTTCCACAATCGCGAATCACAAAGGTTTGTGTAATCTAATTTCTGAACGATTTCACATTCAGCTGAGATCATGGCAAGACCCCTCAATCGAGTATTGGTCATTTTAGATCGTACCTCGGCCATTTTTTTAAACTAAAGTTTTAATAAGCTTTAGTTAAAAAAAAATGGCCGAGGTGGCCCTGTGGTAAGTGCGCTGGCTTTCGGTGCTGAGGGTGCTCGGATCGAATCCCGGCGCGCGCCACTAAAATACCTCCGTTCGTGTCGTCCCTTCATAGGGAGCAATGCTGGTCCGCCTGTATGGTACTACCACAATAAAGTGGTCAGTAAAAACTGCGGTGAGTAACAACAGGCGAAAGTCTATCCGACAAAGTGGCTCCGCATTAGAAAAAAAAAGGTTAAAAACTGCATTTCTTGCAATTGTTGCTGGTAATGGCAGTATCATAAAGGCTACTGCAACATAAGGAGCAAAGAAATTTTATCCTATACTAGCTGAAAACCCACACTTCGCTACGGAGTACATTCAAATTAAATATAACGGTCAATGTATGCAATTAATGCCAAAAAAAAATAAATTATATATATACAGTGGAATCTCGATCGATTGTTTTCGGATCCATCGTTTTTCCGTATGTGTCGTTCATTTTATCCAGTCCCAACGATCATATTGCTTTGTTATGTTTCCACATCTATCGTTTTCCCGCACTTTTCGTTCATTTCAATCGGTCCCTTGAAAAACGATAGATCGAGATTCCACTGTATATATAACAAATACGGCGATCAATGTATATACAATTGATGAAAAAAGTCGTAAGGGATATTTTTATAGACAAAATAATGTAGAATGAAATATTCAAATTAAATCTAATAGGACATGCTAAAGAATATAGTACAGTTAATATAGTACAGTTTGAGGAACATATCTTTTACTGTATTTTAATATTTTTTTGGATAATGTCCAATCGTCTGCCGCATTAGCAAGAAAAAAAAATATTTTTTGTTTATTTCGTTGATAAGCACGTGACGATAAATTTATTTAATGTACCAGAAAAAGAAATCACGCGATCAGCATTTAATAAATTAAATTCTAAAAATTAATATTTAAAAATTCATCAAAAATCAGAAAATGGCGGTAAGGATTCGAAATAGATTTCATTTTAAAGGAATTTTTATGACCTTTCTCGTGATATAAATTTTATAACCGTCAGATTATTATTTTAAATGCAAACTTAAAAAAAGTTACAAAAACAGATTAAAAATTTAATTTAAAAAAATCTAAGATCAATTTTTCAAAAATCTTTCTTAGTGCATCCCTACACTATAAGAAGAACCGCCATGCAAAATTTCAGCCCTTTAGGTCCAGCGGTTTGGTCTGTGCGTTGTATGTCAGTCAGTGAATGAGTCAGTTATGAGAACTGTTTTATATATATATAGATAGGTTATTGATCCTCGCATTTGTGAATTGTCCGTAGAGGCTATTCCATCTAACGCTCCCCTCCCTGATGAATAACTATATTAATCAGTTCGAAAGTTGTTGCCGTTCATATTTTTTTCATTGGAGTTTAAGAAGTAGTATGCTCCTGTTTGACCGAATTACAAATTTCACGTAAGTAATGTTAAACAAGGGTTCACTATTTCAGTCAGTTACGGAACTGTTTTATATATATAGATTACACAGCACTTCAATTGGCCGTGTATTTTCACGTACTGTGTGAGAAACTTCTCTGAATGCATCAATGTCTCTATTTTCTTCATGTGTTAGTACAGTGGTGCCGAAACAATGGGTCGACTACAGGGGGGTCGTTAAAAAATTTGAAGTGGTCCCGGATATTTTGGACTACTACCACTATATAAAGATACTAGCTGAATACCCGTACTTCGCTATGGAGTACATTCAAATTAAATACAACGGTCAATGTATGCGATTAATGCCAAAAATTTATATATATATTTATAATAAATACAACGATCAATGTATGCAATTGATGTAAAATATATATATATATATATATATATATATATATATATATATATATATATATATATATATATATATATATTTATAAAAAATCGTAACGGATATTTTCATAGACAAAATAATGTACAAGAAAATATTCAAATTAAATCTAATAGAACATACAAAGAATATAGTACAGTTAATATAATACAGTTTGAGGAATATATCTTTTACTTATTTTAATATTTTTTTTGATAATGTCTAACCGTCTGCCGTATTAGCAACACAAAAAATATTTTTTTTGTCTATTTTGCTGCTATGCACGTGACGCAAAATTAGTTTAAAGTATTACAAAAAGAAAAGAAACCACGCGATCAGCATTTAATAAATTAAATTCTAAAAATTTATCTTTAAAAATTCACCAAAAATCAGAAAATGGAGGTAAAGATTCGAAAAAGATTTCATTTTAAAGGAATTTTTATGATCTTTCTCGTGATATAAATTTCATAACCCTCAAATTATTATTTTAAATGCAAACTTAAAAAAAAGTTACAAAAACAGGTTAAAAATTTAATTTAAAAAAATCTAAGAAGAATTTTTCAAAAATATTTCTTAGTGCACCCCTATATTATAAGAATAATCGCCATGCAAAATTTCAGCCCTTTAGGTCCAGCGGTTTGGTCTGTGCTTTATATGTCAGTCAGTCAGTCAGTCAGCCAGTCAGTTACGGAACTGTTTATTGCTCTAATAGTTGCCATGTTCTGTGTATGGATCTGTCATGTAACGTTTCCGGAGAGACCGCTTCATAAATATATCAGCCTATGGCATCCATTTTGTTTTATGAGTTAGGCTTAACAAGTTAAAAGTAAAGTTCAAAAAGATTATTTGCTATCTAAACCCAAATAATTTTAATTTAAACAACATAATATCGACACAAATCGACTTTATTTCGATTTTTTAGACGGCTGTAATACAAGTATTCATTTTATATACTCATAACTTGAAAATATAAACACGAGTGAGTCATTCATTCACCGGGATTCATTCATCGTCGTTAATTTAAGAAAAATTGAATCGGAGAATCTTCTCCACAATAAAACAGTTTTTCATTATATTATTATTTTAATATATATATATTTATATTTTAACCAGATATTACAATAATATGAAATTTAGTATTTTCGGAAAGTTGCAAACCCGACACATGCGTAGTGATATGTTCAAAACTGTGTACGGTAGAAATGAATATTTCTAAATTGCCAAGACACGTGACTTTTATGTGCTCACATGTGGCCTTCATGTGATTTTTCGTAAAGCATTCTATTCGATGATAGTGTTTTAATTTCTGGTTAATATTTACTTTTAATAGTACTTTTATAATGGTTTGTATTCTATTCGATTTCTTATTTAAACGGTGTGACGTAACATATCGGCCAGCTTTTTTTTTTTTTTTTTTTTTTTTTTTTTTTTTTTTTTTTTTTTTGTTAATTCGTAATGTCTGAATGATTATATTTGGATGTAAATTGCAAGCTAAGTATCTGAATTTAATGTAAAGCATACTATTACGATGATAGTGTTTTTAATTTCTGTTTATTATTGCATTTTTGCACGTAAGTAACTTGTATGATTTTTTAATCTGATTTTCTTTAGTTTATATATTTTATTTTTGCTTAATATATTTATACATAGCATATTTATGTACATAGCGTAATACATGAATATATAATATATTTATATTAAATTGAAATAGATTGAATTAGATTGTTAAATTTGAATTCATTCTTATTTATTGAAGTAGACTACAAAAATTTTTTGCACGTGAGTAACTTGTATAATTTTTTTAATCTGATTGTATTTAGTTTATATATATATTTTTTTCTTAATATATTTATACATAGCATATTTATAGCATATTAGTTAGATTGTATACATAGCATATTAGTTAGATTGTGCAAGTCGGATTGAAAAATCAGCGGTAAGCATGCTTTTTTTTCCAAGAAGAAAGACTTTTTTTAAATTATAAACTCGGATTATAACATCTCGGATTATTACAACATTTTTAATTATAACATCGGATTGGAAAAACAGCTAATATTCTGTAAAAATTTCCAATATTTTAACAAGGTTATGAACCTTTTTTTTTATTGGAACTGTTCAATTATTTACCGTCAAGTTTTGACGGGTACTATCTAGTATACATAGATTAGGGTAGCCTGCTAGTAATCTAAAATCGAAAGGTTTCGATTCTAGATTACTAGCAGGTGATTCTTTGTGTCTTGGGAGTTAAGAGAGTAAATTGGTTTTTGAGGATTCCCTAGGGCATTGCTGCTGCTGAGAAAAACACATGCAATCTTTGAAATGTTTAAAAGAAGGAAATCCCTAGAGGGCAATTTATGTTGTAAGGATTTCCGAACGCATTATTGATGCTGAGAAAAACACATGCAATCTCTGAAATGATTGACAGAAATGAAATCCTACGATAATGACATAGCAGCATTGTGAATGAGAACAGCAAGATAGAAGAAAAGGTTTCGAGTTTAAACATCTAACGTACTGATGGCGGCTTGAGTCCGTTTGACCGTTCACGCTACTACTTAAGGCTGCTGTTTACTTCTCCCATTGGATTCGCTTGCCTCAATGTTATCCTATGGAGAAATTCGTAAATCATGCCGACCACTGCGAATGCATAAACGGCAAGGTTATGTATATAAGTCAGATTAACTAAACAAAACAACTTAAGTTCAAAAATAACATAGTTATTGCCTAGCCATATCCGTGGCAACAGACTCTCTACTTGGAGGTCTAAAACAAATTAAATTTTCGAGCTGGCCGTTTCCGGTTCCAGTCGACTTTTTCCTTTCTGTATTTATTTCTGATTACAAGCAAAGTTAAATTACAATACATTTCTTCTTCTTTTTCTTTTCTTTTTGATTTCTATGTGTAACAGTAGACAAGTGGTATTACAACTCATACTACTCAAAAATACATCATGTAAAATTAATATCACAGACAATACATTAATAAATTCCCTCGGCACCTGTTTTGTACACACTGCCAACTTACATAATAATAACTAACTGTGTGTAATCTTTGCATACCTTTAAATTATATTTAGTTAACCTATATTATATATATATATATTTTTTTTCATTTACTAATTTTATTATTATTATTTTATTTATTTTTTATCATTATTTAATTGATAATTAATTATTTATTCATTTTTTCTTTTTAATTTTACTTCAACCTTATCCTATGGAGAAAATGTGTCTACTGTTTACAGCTACATAAAGGCTGATAATCCAATAAAAATGGTATTTTCAGATAGCCTGAACTTTTCTGCAGCTCGCAACAGGATTCATTTTATAAATTTCGTCCACCAAAGGAATTTAGGAGCATTTAAAACACACTATACCACACTATATTATTTTCCGCAAATAATTTAAATTTAAAAATATTATTTGCATTTTTTTAAACGAAAATGCTCTGAGGTGTAAAATTTCTTTCTCTATTACGAAGTACAATTTTTATTTTTAAAAAAATCTTTAAATCCAAGTCGGCAATTCTTGGAAAAATTTTCTCCATAGGTTAACACTGAGATGAGAGAATCCAATGGAGTTAGTATACAGCTGCCTTACGGTATACCTAGTAAAAATGACCTCTTGCTTTACATCATAATCTATATATATAAAGCAGTTCCGTAGCGATGATACTACCAAGAAAAATCTGAGTTTGAAGGCGTTGGCCTAGGCAACTCAGTTAATTTAGTTGTCCTATGGTCCTATGGACTCATTCATTCACTGACTGACTGACTGACATACAACGCACAGACCAAACCGCTGGACCTAAAGGGCTGAAATTTTGCATGGCGATTCTTCTAATAGTGTAGGGGTGCACCAAGAAAGATTTTTCAAAAATTCTTCTTAGATTTTTTAAAATTAAATTTTTAAGCTGTTTTTTAAACTTTTTTTACGTTTTCATTTAAAATAATACATTGAGGGTTATAAAATTTATATCACGAGAAAGATCATAAAAATTCCTTTAAAATAAAATCTTTTTCGAACCTTTACCTCCATTTCCTGATTTTTGGTGAATTTTTAAAGATTAATTTTTAGAATTTAATTTATTAAAAGCTGATCACGTGATTTCTTTTTCTGCCATTTTAAATATATTTATTGTCACGTGCATAACAACTAAATAGACAAAAAAAAATATTTTTTTTCTTTCTAATGCAGCAGACGATTAGATATTATCTAAAAAAAATAAATATCCCTTACGATTTTTTTATAAAATATATTTTTTACATTAATTGTATGCATTGATCGTCGCATTTATTATAAATATATATATTTAATTTTTTTGGCATTAATTGCATACATTGGCCGTTGTATTTAATTTGAATGTACTGCGTAGCGAAGTGCGGGTTTTTCAGCTAGTGATTAATAAAATTCGAGTAAAACGAAGAGGAAACTAGAACAGCAACCAAATTACAAAAGAAAAAAGGGTAATAGGAATAGGTATCAGACAAAATATTTACTATAGTGTGGTATCAGCGTAGTTGTCTCTATGACTGAAGATAAACGTTAAATTACTACTTTTTAAGAAATTTATTTGCTATAGTTTAAAAAAAAAGGGATAATAAAGCCACGTGCATCACGCAGATCTCCACGTGCATGAAAATGAACATACTCATGTGAGTTTCCTAATCCCAGACAGACAAATATAGTTGCATAAATTTCACATAACGAGCACTCGTTTTCGTAAGATAATTATGAAAGCTTACATATTGTATGTTTAATTGCTACAATAAAGCGTAAATGACAGATCAGACAGATAAATCTCCATTTGAGTAGGTGCCAGCCCTTCGATTAATGACCTTCGAATGTCCCTTATGACAGGAGAGGGGCTGTGAGTAGCCAATAAATTAGGTTGTTGTTTATAATATACGCAGGTGATTATTGCGAAAGTATTTTGATGGTCGACCCTTCTTGGGGTTGCATACTCAGATGTTCTTTCTTTCTCCCCCCCCCCCCGCTTCAGACATACAGTAGAGGAGCATATGTCTGAAAAATGTGCTCTGTGGCGGAGTTAGTGAAGGGAAGATGGGTGACACAAGAAGCTGCCTGTAGAGGAATAATTTCCATGGTGTTACTCCTTGGTGTGTGGCATATAGCAGTGATGACGTCATCAAGATGGCAGCGATGAGATTCAGAAAATCCACATTATTTCGGTTATTTATTGGCCGATCTTCTTTTTTAATAGCTCATATTAAAGATAAATGAAATGTGTAGATGACAGGTGTAATATTGGGGGCAACGGAATAGCCACAGAGGACAAAAGGGAGAAAGGGCGGTTCAGGGAAGAAGCTGGTCGACTTGCGGTTGGGACCTCTGTGTGATTCTTAGAAAATGGAGGAAGAGCCCCCAGCAAAGTGCCCTGCAGCCTCTTTGCTGGGGGTGCAGCTCATTATCTTGGGCAAACACGTTCGACGTGCCCTAGAAGCTCATAAACGCACTCTTGTTGCACTGCACTATTGTTATACAGGGTGATTCCTAATTAATGGTACAAACTTGAAGGGTTGGTACAGTACACTGTAACAATCATTTATTGTATAGGAATGTATGGGGGGCAGGTGAAGCGTTGAAGCATACCACACAGGAAAAAGACATGAAAAATGGAGTGATTGCTTGGTTCCGTTGACGATAGAGAACAGGTGGTGACTTGCCGTGCATAAACATTATGCATCTGCGGGAACATGCCATTCTTAATTGTGATGTCGTCCGTGATGGGGGACTTCACGTATGCCGAAAATGCAGACATGCATCTCATGTACGGCCGTGCAAATGGTAACGGCAGAGCTACGCTACGAATGTATCAGAAGCGCTTTCCTGATAGACTAGTGCCAACCGACTGTGGTTTCAGCACGATGGGGTGCCAGTCTATTTTAGCACTGTTGTGCTCAATTACTTGGATGCCACTTTTGGGACACGATGGATTGGACGTGCTGGACCAGTCCATTGGCCACCCCAATCTCCAGATTTATCGAGCCTCGATTACTTTTCATGGGAACATCTGAAGAGTCTCGTTTATGTGACTCCAGTTGACTTTGTCGAGGATCTCGTCGCAGGAATATCCGTTGTTGCTGCACGTTTGCGTGAAATACCGGCATCTTTCAAACTGTACGCCAATCGCTCCATCGACGCTGCCAAGCATGTATTACTGTTGGTGGGCGCAAATTTGAACACTTATTGTAAACATAGCAGTTGTTAACGTCGCTGTCAATAAACAATTTTTCTTTCCTTTCATGTCTCTTTCCTGTGTTTGTGCTTCATCGCTTCACCTGCCCCCATACATTCCTATACAATAAATGATTGTTACAGTGTACTGTACCAACGGTTAAAGTTTGTACCATGAATCAGGAATTCAGGAATCCCCCTGTATGTAGATATTTTTAAAAGAGTACCCATGAACGAACATCTTCAAAAAAGTTCTAGAGTTACACCATCAAAGTATTGAAGGCTCTGGTAGTCGGAATCAGTAAGAAACCATTCGAAAGTGTAAACTACAGAGGCTGTTCGCACATTTTTTAGACGATTTTGGTAAGCGGTAATAAAAAATCGCTTGCTGCAAAAGAAATAATTGCAATTGTACTATGTTTTTAAAAGTCAAAATTATCGTCTACGGCTTGAAAGTTTTGTTTTTATTCAAAATGGCGTTTTTAACAAAGCAGTGGTTCGAAGGCTACATTTATGCTCTTTCCGAAGAGAAATAGGCATACTCCGTTATCCAAAAACGATGTGAGGGTCATGGTTTTGTGATATCTAAAGCGTCGATTGGTAATATCGTCAACAAGAAAGGAAAAAAACGTCAAATTGGAGCTTTAAGTGGGACAAAAATTCCAAACAAGTATACAAGGAAAAAACGGACATCTTCGACTATTGCAAAGGTATGTTGTTTAATGTTAAAAGAAAATCCCCCTAGTCAAAGGACAGTTGCAAAATCATTAAAATGCTCTGTGTCCACTGTAAACAAAATGATAAACGTTGATTTAAATATTAAGAAAGCGAAAAAACGCAATGTGCATCGTCTTCTTCCAAATCATATTGCTGAACGCAGGACACGCTTGAGAATTCTATATGAGAAACACTTATCCAAAGAAAAATGGAAAGCAATTGTCCCAATAGATGAATCATGGGTGTATTTAAATGATTGCAACAAAAAAAAGAGCCATTTATTATCATAAAAGGGGAGAAAAAAATTTAAGTACATGGTTCAAAGAATCGAAAGAAAGTTTTTCTAAGGGATTCATGATTGTTGCTGGTTTTTCTTATAATGGCAAGTTAAAAATAAGTAGGGTGGAAAAAAATGTCAAGATTAACTCCAAATACTATCAGGAACATATTTTATCGCCAATTTTTCTGAATGAAATACTATTGCTTTACCCACAGTGCCATCAATCTGTGAGACTCCATCAGGACAAAGCTAGCAGTCACACATCAAAATCCACTGTAAATTTCCTAAAAGGAATGGAACAAAAAACTGGTATCAAGGCCATACCCTTCACAGATATCCCTACTAAATCTCCCGATGTATCACCTATGGATTTTTGTGCTTTCGGACTTTTAAAATCTGCATTATCCAAACGTCGTCCCAAAACCCTTACAGGACTCTGGAAAGCTGTTCAGGAGGAATGGGATAGAATACCTCTTCTGACACTTCAAAAGGCATTATTATCCTGGAAATTGCGGTGTCGAAAGATAGTTCAGAATAAGGGATGTCAAATAGAACATTTAAAACACAAGAATTTTATGTAATTTAGTTTAGTGAATACAATATACATCGTCTAAAAAATGTGTGAACAGCCTCTGTATATGAACAAATGAGGGAGTTCGATTGAATTCATGAACAGTCGGATCCTATTTTAAAATGAAGCGGGCATACATAACCATGGTTGAATATTTGTGGCAAATTTATAAGGTCAGTGAGAAATGGTGATTGGAATAAACACATTTCGTCAGTGGAATCTATCGTTCGCTAATTTTTGGTTCGATTTCAACAATTATTCCGATATGATGGCATATCTTCGGAAATGAGTGCTTTGAAAGAGGCATGTCCCACAATGTAGGGTCATTTTAACTGGCGTATGTACACCACTGGCCATTAAAATTGCAACACCATGAAGGAGGGATGATACAAACGTCAAATTCCCATGAAAGGAAGAAGATACAGGGATATGCAAATTAGCCTATAAGCGCAATCGAACGACACAGAAGGGAGAAACGGCATCTCAAACTCTGTATAAATGGAAAGTTCCACAGCGGGTTTCTCATTCTGAAATCGCATTTGAATGTTAGTTGTTTGTGAGAAAATCGTGTTATGCCTCGAATAAGGAGAAACGGCTACCAGCACGTGTCGGAATTTGATAGCGGCAGGATCGTGGCGTATCGAGGGTGCGGTTTATCTTTCCGCGATATTGCTACTCGCAGTGGTCGGAATCCAACGACTGTCATGCGAATATGGATTCAATGGGTTCAAGAGGATCATACTTAACGTCGTGCAGGATCTCAATGGCCTCCCGCCACTAGCGCCCGAGATGACAGATATGTTGTCATGTTGACCGTGCAGGATCGTACAGCCACATCATGGACTTTGAGCCAGGAAATGGTCTCGTTTGGAGCTCAACAAGTATCCGCACGGACAGTGCGACGGCGTCTTGAGAAGCACGGACTGACTACAAGGCGACCATTATTACGCCTTCCCTTAAAACTGCAGCATAGAGACGCGCGGCAACAGTGGTGTGCCCAACGACAAAACTGGATACAGGATTGACACCACGTCCTCTTTTCAGACGAGTCCCAGTTCTGCGGGCAGCACCATGAGGGACATATCCGTGTCTGGAGTTACCGAGGAGAACGCACGTGGCCTGCTTGCATTCGATATCGCCAAACGGGTCCTGCACCTGGTTTGATGGTATGGGCAGCCATTGGGTACACGACACGTACACCTCTTGTTCGCGTCGTCGGTAATCTGAACAGCCAGCGTTACATTTCTCAGATCCTAAGGCCGGTGACTGTGCCCTATCTTCGAGGCCCAAGAGACGTCATCTTTCAACAAGATAACGCAAGATCGCATGTTGCCCGTCGTGTCCTGACCTACCTCGACACAGAGGATGTTCGACTGTTGCCTTGAGGATGTTCGACGACAGCACGTTCTGCAGATCTCTCACATATTGAAAACATCTGGTCATGGGTTGCTGAGAGACTGGGTCGCCACCGCTCTCCAGCTATTACGATTGATGAAGTGTGGCACAGACTTGAAGCAGCGTGGAATGACTTGCACGTATCTCTGACCCACCTCGACACAGAGAGTGTTCGACTGTTGCCCTGGCCACTACGTTCTCCAGACCTCTCACCCATTTAAAACATCTGATCATGGGTTGCTGAGAGACTGGGCCGCCCCCGCTCTGCAGCCGCTTCAATTGATGAAGTCTAGCATAGACTTGAAGCAGCATGGAATGGTTTGCCCGTATCTGTCATCCAAGCCCAGTTTGACTCGATGCCTAACCGAGCTGACAGAGGCAGCAGCTGTGTGTATTAAATTCGAACCCTGTATACCCCCAATTTGCCTACAAATTTAATCATATTTTCTTCCTACTATGCTGTATACGCACAATAAGTAAAGATTTGTTATTTCTTTTCTTTCTTAGTGTTGCAATTTTAATGGCCAGCAGTGTAAGTGATTGAAATTATCTTCCATCCATTTGTCATTAAATTAATCGAAGCGAAAAAGAAAAATTAAAAATTCTGAAGATCTAGAGGAAATTTTTAAAAAAATTCCTCCAATTGTTATACTGTATACTTTGAAGGACAAAAAAAATTACTGCCTTTAGTACTTTGATTACTCTATTTTAAGGAAACATGTTCTACCTAAGATAAAGGGAAACAGAATCATTCATAAACAAAATGTAATAAGATGAGAAAAGAATTATGTATTTTTTTTCCTTCCTCTCTTGGCTCATTTTCAAATGAGAGATCAATAGCATCACAGATGGTAATTTAATGTACACTAACCACCGCTTATAGTGATCAGTGGTTATAAGAATCAACCGTTTATAAGAATCAATATCGCAAAAACAAAAACAAATGTATTATTTCCATGTTAAGATTTTCACTTTAAAGAATCAATCCACCGGTGTTAAGAATCAGCTTACACTCTTCGCTTTCCTTTAATTTTTCCAAAAAAGCCACTTAAACCCTCAAAACGCACGAAGTACTTTCTTTATTTTTTTTAAAAGAAAGAGTGATAAGATGGGATGGAATACAGTCGTAAAATGCATCCCTTTTATTGTTATACATAACATAATAGTTTCCCCCTTAAACGCTTTAGCTAAACACTGTCCTATTAGCTTGACCCAGGGGCATCCTACCCGTCCGGGTCCTATTTCACCTTTCTCCACTGACAAACAAAGACAGGGATTCTTTTTTCTCACCTCCCACATCCTAGTTGCGGCTTCCTGGACTCTGAAACACATAAAACTTCGGCGAAATGTCCACTATTATTTAGGCAAACCTGGCATTATTAGATTCAGCACGTTATCAAACCGTGAAACGTAATCTAGAAGGTGAATCTTGGTCTGAGACTATTGGTATTGAAAGAGGTATAAACAGCCTACTGAAAACTTCATTACGTCAAACTACCACAGAAAACGTTTTCTTGCACCCTTCCTGTAATTGAAATGTTAAACTGTTAAGCAGGTATGTTGTAACAAATATTGGATTTTTTTCTTCTCTTACTATAATCATGTGTATCTACTTATAGGTCTAGAAATTAAGTTGTATTTTTAAAATTATAAAGAATTTTAATAAAAGATAATTAACGTAAATTAAAGAGTATTTTATGGTAAATTATCTAATATATGTATATATAGGTGTGTGTGCCTGTCCAAAAACCTAAATTTCGGCTATAAGAATCAACCGCTTATAAGAATCAAAAACAGCAATAACAAACGTGATTCTTATATGCGGAAATCACTGTATTTGTTATTTGTTTGCTTGTCTATATTAAATCGTTTCAAATGTTCAAACTGAGGTCATGGGAGGAATTTTATAGCACAACTGATCTAGCTAGTTCCGCTAGTACACTGAAAAGCCAAAAAAATTGCCACACCTGCTTAATATCGTGTAGGGCCACCACGACCACGCAGAAGTACCGGAACACGACATGGTATGAACTCAACTAATGTCTGAAGGTATCCTAGAGGCAATTAACATCATGAATCCTGCAGGGCACAAATCCATAGGAGTGCGAGGGGGTGGAGATCCCTTCTGAACAGCACAATGCAAGGCATCCCAGATATGCTCAATAATGTTAATATCTGGGGATTTAGGTGGACAATGCATGTATCTAAATTCAGAAGAGTGATCCTGGAGCCACTCGGTAGCAACTCTTGACGTGGGGGGGTGTTGCATTGTCCTGTTGGAATTGTCCTAATCCGTCGGAATGCACAATGGATATAAATATGTGTAGATGATCAGACAGGATGCTTATGTACGCGTCACCTGTCGGAGTCGGCTCTAGACGTATCAGGGCTCCCATATCACGCCAACTGCACACGCCCCATACCGTCACAAAGGCTTCACCAGCTTGAATAGTCCTCGGTTGACATGTATGGTCCATGGATTCATGAGATTGTCTCCATACCCGTACACGTCCATCCACCCGATACAATTGGAAACGAGACTCGTCAGACCAGGCAACGTGTTTCCAGTCATCAACAGTCCAATGGAGGTGTTGGCGGGCCCAGGCAAGGTGGGCCCAGGCAAGCAAATTACATTGCTTCCTAGAAGATTCTATGTCCCATCTTCGTGCGCCGACTGTAACACCACGTTAAAAGTCACATAAATCGTGATAACCTGCCATTGTAACAGCAGGAACCGATCTAACTGCTTCGCCAGACATCTGTTGCCTTATATAGGCGTTGCCGACCGCAACGTGTTTCGCTGATTGGTTGCATATCTCTGTTATTTGCATACGCACGCCTGTACCATTTTTTTTGGCTTTTCAGTGTACTTGAGCCTTTTTTTATCTCATCATTGTATGTACTGAGTAACCAAGACCTCTATTTTAGTCTGGCTATTAGCTCTTCTCTCGATCCAAACCGGCAGTATTTTGTAACATTTTCAAGTGTTTTTTAGAAGTAATAGTAAGACAATTATTTTATATATTATGAAATATAAAAGAGATTTATTCGGAATTCAAAACAGATTGCTTATTTTACAGCTACAAATTATGTTCAGAAATTCGATCCATTGTCCAATAAAATAATACCTCTTCATGCTATTTTTTTCACTATGTAGGCAAATATATATTAAACTTATTCAGAAACAATTTAAAAAATAGATCTTGAAGTCATCTAGTATAATTATTCAAATTCTACGCCCCCCCCCTTCCCTCTCATTTAAAAATGAATGGATGTTGAAACCTTTTACGAAATAGTTTGGGATATTACTCATGGGCGGGGCTCCCAGACCTGGGTTTGTCAGTGACCATATGTGTGTATGGGTTTGTATTTCAAAACAATCTCAAAATCTGAGTTTTTCCCTAGTAGTTAGTAATATAGCAAAAAATAAATATATATTTTTATAAAATAGATGTTTGTCGAACGCAATGATGCTTCTGCCTGCTATTTATTTGACTGTGTAGTCAAATATACTGGGTGACCAGATTTAAAACAACCCTACTCTGACCTCCCTGTACATCGAACTACTCTGTAAAGGCTTCAAATTTTGTACACATACTATTCAAGACATGGGAAAACGAATTACGCGAAAAAATATTTAGTTCCTGAAATCCCCGATAGAGGGTGCTGTACAACTGAACATATGCTGAAAATACACAAAAATCTATTTTAAACACATTTTATTTGAACGTACCAAACATTCAAGTAACAAACACCTTAACGACGCGATGCAGAGAATGCTGCTCAATACGGTTTCCTTCTTGTAGATGTAAAATCTGCAGTCTATGGACAGCTTGTTCAACTGCGGGTCGTAGTTGGTCGACTGAAATGCTTCTCACATGCAGAGTGATGCCTTCAAGTCTGCCAAGGTTACTAGACGTCCTCGATAAGCAAGATTTTTTAAGTGTCCACACAGCCAAAAATCACACGGATTAAGATCCGGAGAATGAGATGGCCAGGTTGTCGGAAACGCCCGACTGATTATTCTGTCATTCATGAAACGTTGCTGAAGAAACTGCTGTACACAAAGTCCAATGTGTAGAGGCGCTCCATATTGCATAAAAGTAACTGAGTCAAGACATTGCCGCTGATGCAAATGGGGTACAACAAAAGTTTCAAGCATCCTTTTGTACCTGTTGGCCGTTACGGTGCATGTCACAGGGTCATTGCGAGTAGCTTCTTCTAAAAAGAAAAGTCCAAGAATGACTGTAGCTGTGAATCCACACCAGACTGTAACTGCGCCAAATCTGCCATGGCCACGATGCATCTACTTTAACTCTTGTAATGAAGCGCTTTCAGAAATTAAAATTAATATTTTAAGAGAAACTAAAAGGTTTGAAAGCTTGTTTCATTACATTTTGTTGTTAAGGTCGGGAACGCCTTTCACGCCGACTTGATTATAGGGCAAAGCGTTTGTCGGCGACGTTAGCCAATTTACAAAAGTTTTATGAGCCTAGCTAGCGTATGTGGGGTCTGTGATTCCAGACGCAGATAAGCGGGGATGGCACCACTTGTGACATTATACAACAATGACTCTTTGTGGGTGATTGATAGAGGGGTTCGTTGGTAGACTACGAGGTTTAGCGGTGTTTTGCGGGTGGTCATCAGCTGTTTGCAACATTACGTAAGAGGGGCATCTTTGGATAAGAAAGAAGTTAGCGAATGAGAGGTTTTTAAGTGTAGAGACTCAGCAAATCAAAAGATGTGAGCTTCCTGAATGGCTGAAGAAATGGTTTCGGAGGCGGGAACGTTGAGAGGATTAAAAAATTTGAAGTGAGTTTTTAAAAGTCGAAAAAAAGTCAGTCGGAGTCCAGGAGGCCCCGCCCTGGGTCGGCTGAAGAAAGTCTATCCCTGCGTTACTGCCCATAGCCCGGTCGACTCTTCCTGGAGTTAGCGCCAATTTCGGGTAGAAAATAAATAAAACGAAGAAGATTTATACGTAGAAGCTCTTTGGATCCTTCCCGAGATAGAAAGCCTGTGCGGTGTGAAGACCGGTAGATTTCCCCGGATACAAGATAAAGATGTGTTGCTAAAAAAAGATTGCCCCCAGTGCCCCATCATTGACGAGAGCCCCATCTTTGACGAGAACCCCATCATTTGACGAGAGACTACAGTGCCCCATCTTTGACGAGAGCCCCATCTTTGACGAGAGCCCCAGCTTTGACGAGAGCCCCATCATTTGACGAGAGCCCCATCTTTGACGAGAGCCCCATCTTTGACGAGAGCCCCATCATTTGACGAGAGACTACAGTGCCCCATCATTTGACGCGAGATTACAGTGCCCCACCATTTTGACGAGAGAACCCCCTACCAGAGAAGAGATTCGACGCCTAACCCCAGTGATTCCCTCAACTAAAGGACGTGAGTGCTTTCTCTTGTTTTTGTATAGTTCAGATCCCACGTTTGCTTATGAAGGTTAGTGCGGGTTTAAGTGATTAAAATATAGTTATTTTTTTTTATAGGAGATTTTAGAGTTTTGTTTAGTTAGTGTTACGCTCCCTGAATCGAGAAGTTAAATTAGATAGAACCCTACTTCATTTGCTGGTGATTTGATAATTAGCAGATCAACTAATATGTTAATTAAATTTGATGAGATGAAAATGTAAAATAGCAGAATAGTGTAAATAAATAAGTTTTTTTGTTTTTATCTTAAACCTTGAATTCAGTATTATTTATCTGCTGTGTGTCTTATTATGAGCGAAGTTGATTGGTAGATCAAACTGGGGTAAAAATTCTTTTTTTCTCCAAGAAACCTCCGCGGCCGTAGCCGGGCGACGAAAAAGGAGTTCCAGTCCGGGCCGAAGCCCCGGTGTCCGACACACGCCGAAACTGGGAGCATTGTTTACACAACTTGTTGTAGACAGTCATATTATTTTTTTTTCTGCACAAAACTTGACTTTTTATTAGCTTTTCTTTTTTCGTTTGAATATTTTTCGTTGCGAACGTTGCCTGCATCTAGCGCTGTATCCATCCGCGTGCAGAGCCGGTGCTCCTGAAAGGGGGTGCCGGGAGCCTGCGCTTCTGTAGGAATCATCAACATTCCTTTGGGCTGATTTCGAAATTATTGCCTTCCCCCTCACGTGGGGAACAATCAACGCAAGCCCGAACCGAAATGGCAAAACAAGACGTATTGAATTACTGCATAGCAACCGCAAGACATGAGTAAGTTAGAGAAATGTAGGATTTTACGGGACTAAGAAACAAAAAGGATATTTACATTTCTATTTTAATATTTTAAGATTTAAATCTTTCACCAGCTCACCAAACACTGAACCTAAGCCACCACCTTACATATTTATACTGAAGTGCGATTATATATTACACATACATCTTCCTCAGTAGATACAGATTTTTAAACTTAAAAATAAACATCACTTGAACACGTTACGGGCCCTCAATTAGCATAACATTCGTCTTTGATAGTGCGAAGGAAAGCCTAAGCTTTCTGTTTTTCTCACTCACAAAAAATTTTCCACGGGCAGAAAGCCCATGTAATCCAGCTGCTCTGAGAACTCTTTCAGGTGAAATTAAACTTGTTTCAGGTGAAACAGATCGAACAGTTTCAGGTGAAATTAAAGTAGAAAATGTTTCATTAAATTCTGCAAAAACTTTTACAGCACTCAAACGTGGATTTTTCACACATTTTCTAATTATAAATCTCTGATCACGTTTTGTTAACTTTGCCGGACGACCTTTTCTTACCTTGTTTTCGATCCGATTTTCTTCTTTAAAGAGTTTTATTACATACTGCACAGTAGAATGGGATAAATTAAGTAATTTAGCAATATTCCGAACTGATTTACCACTACTATGATGAAACATAATCAATTTTCGAATGCTGTTTGTTGTTTCATTACGACTACGAGCCATTTTTAAATAATAAATAGAATATTACGGAGTAGACAAGCAAAAATTAAAGCTAAACGATATTTAAATGCCACCACAATTCAAAAATAAAAATTAAGCGCCAGACGATAATTTTAATTATGAATTTATTCGAAAATATTTCAGTGTACGATGACTTTTGTGAGATAAAGTTTTTGTTACTTTTTGATTACTGGTTTCTTAAAAATAAAGTTTTACTATGTTTTCAAAATATTTCATGCAGTTTTGTTGAGAATAGAATATAGATCTTATTATTAAATACCCATTCTGAAATATTCATTTTAATTAATGCATAGACCCCTATTTTATTGAAAATCGTAAGTGTACACTTCCTAAGAACACTTTCGTAAGAACACTTTTGGGAGCCACTGTATATGCATGTTCAAACAAATTGAAGCAGCGTCCTTTACAAATTCTGCTTTAATTTTTTAATAATACTATAAATATTTTTAGCTTTTATGCATAAACAATATAAATACGCTACGCACTGTAAATTTTTAGCGAACGAAAAAATCGATATGTAATATTTTCTATTAAATGGGCATTTTACACATCAAAGTTTTTCTCACACTTACATCCAAAATGGCGCCCCTAAATTTTGGCGCCCCGGTCAAATGTCTGGGTTGCCCGCCCCTAGAGCGGGCGCTGCGGGACTCTACAGTGCTTGAATATTCGCTTGAATATGCTTACCTGAAACCAGAAAACTAAGTGTGACCATTAATCTGTCATGATTTTGCTTGACAATCTGGTGTTTTACTAAATTTAGAAGCAGTTCAAATTGCACTGCAGACATCCGAATAAGATTTCTGAACTGTTGTGTATCTTCCAACTGCAATTCATTAACGAGTGCTGAATAAGCTCTGAATTCAATTCGTCGATCCACCCATTTTCTTACCCAACCCTCCTTTCTTTTCACTTCCCACTTTTTCACAAATTTATACGCAATTATAAAAGCTAGGGCCTGACTCGAATCCATATGCAAAGAAAAGATAAAAATAAGCAAATCGCGATCAAATCACACAACTGAGTGCGAGTTGTCTCTCAAGTCGACACGAAATGTTCCTGGTCAAGAGACTGAAGTGACTGTCGAGTCTCACCAAACTGTCTCGAGAGCGTAAGTGATCTCAAATGGACAACACCTTGAGACTAATCTCAAGATTTTCTCTCCAGTGGACACTTAGCATAAGACCCGCCGCAAATTGAGCCCCGCACACATCCGGCACCACTCCCAACTTAAACATCCCACGCGCATGGGATGAGCCGAGGCACCGCATTTTGAACCCAGTACACACATCCACGCCATCATAGAACGATGACGTACGATGTTGAACTTCTTATGGATTTGGAATCAGAATCAGAGGACGGCGAACTAATTTTATTATATTCAATACGTACGAGGAAAAAAGTAAAAGAAATGCGTATTTAGCCGGCAGAAATACCTATAAGAGAGGGGGGGGGGGTAATGTACCTAGAAAGCGAATCCGAGCCGAGCTTGGTCTATAGCTGTCACCACTAAGACACGCCGCAAATTGAGCCCCGCAAACATCCGGCCCCACTCCCAACTCAAACATCCCACGCGCATGGGATGGGCCGAGGCACCGCATATTAAACCCAGCACACGCATCTACGCCAGCCTAGCACGATGACGTACGATGTTGAACTTCTCATGGATTTGGAATCAGAATCAGAGCACGACAAACTAATTTTATTATATTCAATAGGTACGAGGAAAAAAGTAAAAGAAATGCGTATTTAGCCGGCAGAAATACCTATAAGAGAGGGGGGGGGGGGGTAATGTACCTAGAAAGCGAATCGGAGCCGAGCTTGGTCTATAGCTGTCACCACTAAGACACGCCGCAAATTGAGCCCCGCAAACATCCGGCCCCACTCCCAACTCAAACATCCCACGCGCATGGGATGGGCCGAGGCACCGCATATTAAACCCAGCACACGCATCTACGCCAGCCTAGCACGATGACGTACGATGTTGAACTTCTCATGGATTTGGAATCAGAATCAGAGGACGACGAACTAATTTTATTATATTCAATAGGTACGAGGAAAAAAGTAAAAGAAATGCGTATTTAGCCGGCAGAAATAACTATAAGAGAGGGCGGGGGGGTAATGTACCTAGAAAGCGAATCGGAGCCGAGCTTGGTCTATAGCTGTCACCACTAAGACACGCCGCAAATTGAGCCCCGCAAACATCCGGCCCCACTCCCAACTCAAACATCCCACGCGCATGGGATGGGCCGAGGCACCGCATATTAAACCCAGCACACGCATCTACGCCAGCCTAGCACGATGACGTACGATGTTGAACTTCTCATGGATTTGGAATCAGAATCAGAGGACGACGAACTAATTTTATTATATTCAATAGGTACGAGGAAAAAAGTAAAAGAAATGCGTATTTAGCCGGCAGAAATACCTATAAGGGAGAGGGGGGGTTAATCTGCCTAGAAAGCGAAATTCTAGAAAGCGAATCCGAGCCGAGCTTGGTCTATAGTTGTAACCACTAAGACCTGCCGCAAATTGAGCCCCGCACACATCCGGCCCCACTCCCAACTCACACATCCTACGCGCATGTGATGGGCCGAGGCACCGCATATTAAACCCAGCACACGCATCCACGCCAGCGTCGCACGATGACGTACGATGTTGAACTTCTCATGGATTTGGAATCAGAATCAGAGGACGACGAACTAATTTTATTATATTCAATAGGTACGAGGAAAAAAGTAAAAGAAATGCGTATTTAGCCGGCAGAAATACCTATAAGGAAGAGGGGGGGTTAATCTGCCTAGAAAGCGAAATTCTAGAAAGCGAATCCGAGCCGAGCTTGGTCTATAGTTGTAACCACTAAGACCTGCCGCAAATTGAGCCCCGCACACATCCGGCCCCACTCCCAACTCACACATCCTACGCGCATGTGATGGGCCGAGGCACCGCATATTAAACCCAGCACACGCATCCACGCCAGCGTCGCACGAAGACGTACGATGTTGAACTTCTCATGGATTTGGAATCAGAATCAGAGGACGACGAACTAATTTTATTATATTCAATAGGTACGAGGAAAAAAGTAAAAGAAATGCGTATTTAGCCGGCAGAAATACCTATAAGGGAGAGGGGGGGTTAATCTGCCTAGAAAGCGAAATTCTAGAAAGCGAATCCGAGCCGAGCTTGGTCTATAGTTGTAACCACTAAGCCTGCCGCAAATTGAGCCCCGCACACATCCGGCCCCACTCCCAACTCACACATCCTACGCGCATGTGATGGGCCGAGGCACCGCATATTAAACCCAGCACACGCATCCACGCCAGCGTCGCACGATGACGTACGATGTTGAACTTCTCATGGATTTGGAATCAGAATCAGAGGACGACGAACTAATTTTATTATATTCAATAGGTACGAGGAAAAAAGTAAAAGAAATGCGTATTTAGCCGGCAGAAATACCTATAAGGGAGAGGGGGGGTTAATCTGCCTAGAAAGCGAAATTCTAGAAAGCGAATCCGAGCCGAGCTTGGTCTATAGTTGTAACCACTAAGACCTGCCGCAAATTGAGCCCCGCACACATCCGGCCCCACTCCCAACTCACACATCCTACGCGCATGTGATGGGCCGAGACACCGCATATTAAACCCAGCACACGCATCCACGCCAGCGTCGCACGATGACTTACGATGTTGAACTTCTCATGGATTTGGAATCAGAATCAGAGGACGACGAACTAATTTTATTATATTCAATAGGTACGAGGAAAAAAGTAAAAGAAATGCGTATTTAGCCGGCAGAAATACCTATAAGGGAGAGGGGGGGTTAATCTGCCTAGAAAGCGAAATTCTAGAAAGCGAATCCGAGCCGAGCTTGGTCTATAGTTGTAACCACTAAGACCTGCCGCAAATTGAGCCCCGCACACATCCGGCCCCACTCCCAACTCACACATCCTACGCGCATGTGATGGGCCGAGGCACCGCATATTAAACCCAGCACACGCATCCACGCCAGCGTCGCACGATGACGTACGATGTTGAACTTCTCATGGATTTGGAATCAGAATCAGAGGACGACGAACTAATTTTATTATATTCAATAGGTACGAGGAAAAAAGTAAAAGAAATGCGTATTTAGCCGGCAGAAATACCTATAAGGGAGAGGGGGGGGGTTAATCTGCCTAGAAAGCGAAATTCTAGAAAGCGAATCCGAGCCGAGCTTGGTCTATAGTTGTAACCACTAAGACCTGCCGCAAATTGAGCCCCGCACACATCCGGCCCCACTCCCAACTCACACATCCTACGCGCATGTGATGGGCCGAGGCACCGCATATTAAACCCAGCACACGCATCTACGCCAGCCTAGCACGATGACGTACGATGTTGAACTTCTCATGGATTTGGAATCAGAATCAGAGGACGACGAACTAATTTTATTATATTCAATAGGTACGAGGAAAAAAGTAAAAGAAATGCGTATTTAGCCGGCAGAAATACCTATAAGGGAGAGGGGGGGGGTTAATCTGCCTAGAAAGCGAAATTCTAGAAAGCGAATCCGAGCCGAGCTTGGTCTATAGTTGTAACCACTAAGACCTGCCGCAAATTGAGCCCCGCACACATCCGGCCCCACTCCCAACTCACACATCCTACGCGCATGTGATGGGCCGAGGCACCGCATATTAAACCCAGCACACGCATCCACGCCAGCGTCGCACGATGACGTACGATGTTGAACTTCTCATGGATTTGGAATCAGAATCAGAGGACGACGAACTAATTTTATTATATTCAATAGGTACGAGGAAAAAAGTAAAAGAAATGCGTATTTAGCCGGCAGAAATACCTATAAGGGAGAGGGGGGGTTAATCTGCCTAGAAAGCGAAATTCTAGAAAGCGAATCCGAGCCGAGCTTGGTCTATAGTTGTAACCACTAAGACCTGCCGCAAATTGAGCCCCGCACACATCCGGCCCCACTCCCAACTCACACATCCTACGCGCATGTGATGGGCCGAGACACCGCATATTAAACCCAGCACACGCATCCACGCCAGCGTCGCACGATGACTTACGATGTTGAACTTCTCATGGATTTGGAATCAGAATCAGAGGACGACGAACTAATTTTATTATATTCAATAGGTACGAGGAAAAAAGTAAAAGAAATGCGTATTTAGCCGGCAGAAATACCTATAAGGGAGAGGGGGGGGGTTAATCTGCCTAGAAAGCGAAATTCTAGAAAGCGAATCCGAGCCGAGCTTGGTCTATAGTTGTAACCACTAAGACCTGCCGCAAATTGAGCCCCGCACACATCCGGCCCCACTCCCAACTCACACATCCTACGCGCATGTGATGGGCCGAGGCACCGCATATTAAACCCAGCACACGCATCTACGCCAGCCTAGCACGATGACGTACGATGTTGAACTTCTCATGGATTTGGAATCAGAATCAGAGGACGACGAACTAATTTTATTATATTCAATAGGTACGAGGAAAAAAGTAAAAGAAATGCGTATTTAGCCGGCAGAAATACCTATAAGGGAGAGGGGGGGGGTTAATCTGCCTAGAAAGCGAAATTCTAGAAAGCGAATCCGAGCCGAGCTTGGTCTATAGTTGTAACCACTAAGACCTGCCGCAAATTGAGCCCCGCACACATCCGGCCCCACTCCCAACTCACACATCCTACGCGCATGTGATGGGCCGAGGCACCGCATATTAAACCCAGCACACGCATCCACGCCAGCGTCGCACGATGACGTACGATGTTGAACTTCTCATGGATTTGGAATCAGAATCAGAGGACGACGAACTAATTTTATTATATTCAATAGGTACGAGGAAAAAAGTAAAAGAAATGCGTATTTAGCCGGCAGAAATACCTATAAGGGAGAGGGGGGTTAATCTGCCTAGAAAGCGAAATTCTAGAAAGCGAATCCGAGCCGAGCTTGGTCTATAGTTGTAACCACTAAGACCTGCCGCAAATTGAGCCCCGCACACATCCGGCCCCACTCCCAACTCACACATCCTACGCGCATGTGATGGGCCGAGGCACCGCATATTAAACCCAGCACACGCATCCACGCCAGCGTCGCACGATGACGTACGATGTTGAACTTCTCATGGATTTGGAATCAGAATCAGAGGACGACGAACTAATTTTATTATATTCAATAGGTACGAGGAAAAAAGTAAAAGAAATGCGTATTTAGCCGGCAGAAATACCTATAAGGGAGAGGGGGGGTTAATCTGCCTAGAAAGCGAAATTCTAGAAAGCGAATCCGAGCCGAGCTTGGTCTATAGTTGTAACCACTAAGACCTGCCGCAAATTGAGCCCCGCACACATCCGGCCCCACTCCCAACTCACACATCCTACGCGCATGTGATGGGCCGAGACACCGCATATTAAACCCAGCACACGCATCCACGCCAGCGTCGCACGATGACTTACGATGTTGAACTTCTCATGGATTTGGAATCAGAATCAGAGGACGACGAACTAATTTTATTATATTCAATAGGTACGAGGAAAAAAGTAAAAGAAATGCGCATTTAGCCGGCAGAAATACCTATAAGGGAGAGGGGGGGTTAATCTGCCTAGAAAGCGAAATTCTAGAAAGCGAATCCGAGCCGAGCTTGGTCTATAGTTGTAACCACTAAGACCTGCCGCAAATTGAGCCCCGCACACATCCGGCCCCACTCCCAACTCACACATCCTACGCGCATGTGATGGGCCGAGGCACCGCATATTAAACCCAGCACACGCATCCACGCCAGCGTCGCACGATGACGTACGATGTTGAACTTCTCATGGATTTGGAATCAGAATCAGAGGACGACGAACTAATTTTATTATATTCAATAGGTACGAGGAAAAAAGTAAAAGAAATGCGTATTTAGCCGGCAGAAATACCTATAAGGGAGAGGGGGGGGGGTTAATCTGCCTAGAAAGCGAAATTCTAGAAAGCGAATCCGAGCCGAGCTTGGTCTATAGTTGTAACCACTAAGACCTGCCGCAAATTGAGCCCCGCACACATCCGGCCCCACTCCCAACTCACACATCCTACGCGCATGTGATGGGCCGAGGCACCGCATATTAAACCCAGCACACGCATCTACGCCAGCCTAGCACGATGACGTACGATGTTGAACTTCTCATGGATTTGGAATCAGAATCAGAGGACGACGAACTAATTTTATTATATTCAATAGGTACGAGGAAAAAAGTAAAAGAAATGCGTATTTAGCCGGCAGAAATACCTATAAGGGAGAGGGGATGGGGTTAATCTGCCTAGAAAGCGAAATTCTAGAAAGCGAATCCGAGCCGAGCTTGGTCTATAGTTGTAACCACTAAGACCTGCCGCAAATTGAGCCCCGCACACATCCGGCCCCACTCCCAACTCACACATCCTACGCGCATGTGATGGGCCGAGGCACCGCATATTAAACCCAGCACACGCATCCACGCCAGCGTCGCACGATGACGTACGATGTTGAACTTCTCATGGATTTGGAATCAGAATCAGAGGACGACGAACTAATTTTATTATATTCAATAGGTACGAGGAAAAAAGTAAAAGAAATGCGTATTTAGCCGGCAGAAATACCTATAAGGGAGAGGGGGGTTAATCTGCCTAGAAAGCGAAATTCTAGAAAGCGAATCCGAGCCGAGCTTGGTCTATAGTTGTAACCACTAAGACCTGCCGCAAATTGAGCCCCGCACACATCCGGCCCCACTCCCAACTCACACATCCTACGCGCATGTGATGGGCCGAGGCACCGCATATTAAACCCAGCACACGCATCCACGCCAGCATCGCACGATGACGTACGATGTTGAACTTCTCATGGATTTGGAATCAGAATCAGAGGACGACGAACTAATTTTATTATATTCAATAGGTACGAGGAAAAAACTAAAAGAAATGCGTATTTAGCCGGCAGAAATACCTATAAGGGAGAGGGGGGGTTAATCTGCCTAGAAAGCGAAATTCTAGAAAGCGAATCCGAGCCGAGCTTGGTCTATAGTTGTAACCACTAAGACCTGCCGCAAATTGAGCCCCGCACACATCCGGCCCCACTCCCAACTCACACATCCTACGCGCATGTGATGGGCCGAGACACCGCATATTAAACCCAGCACACGCATCCACGCCAGCGTCGCACGATGACTTACGATGTTGAACTTCTCATGGATTTGGAATCAGAATCAGAGGACGACGAACTAATTTTATTATATTCAATAGGTACGAGGAAAAAAGTAAAAGAAATGCGTATTTAGCCGGCAGAAATACCTATAAGGGAGAGGGGGGGTTAATCTGCCTAGAAAGCGAAATTCTAGAAAGCGAATCCGAGCCGAGCTTGGTCTATAGTTGTAACCACTAAGACCTGCCGCAAATTGAGCCCCGCACACATCCGGCCCCACTCCCAACTCACACATCCTACGCGCATGTGATGGGCCGAGGCACCGCATATTAAACCCAGCACACGCATCCACGCCAGCGTCGCACGATGACGTACGATGTTGAACTTCTCATGGATTTGGAATCAGAATCAGAGGACGACGAACTAATTTTATTATATTCAATAGGTACGAGGAAAAAAGTAAAAGAAATGCGTATTTAGCCGGCAGAAATACCTATAAGGGAGAGGGGGGTTAATCTGCCTAGAAAGCGAAATTCTAGAAAGCGAATCCGAGCCGAGCTTGGTCTATAGTTGTAACCACTAAGACCTGCCGCAAATTGAGCCCCGCA
This sequence comes from Dolomedes plantarius, assembly GCA_907164885.2. Lineage (NCBI taxonomy): Eukaryota > Metazoa > Arthropoda > Arachnida > Araneae > Dolomedidae > Dolomedes > Dolomedes plantarius. Next base: position 122,437,492 of record OU015501.1, read on the forward strand.
CACATCCGGCCCCACTCCCAACTCACACATCCTACGCGCATGTGATGGGCCGAGGCACCGCATATTAAACCCAGCACACGCATCCACGCCAGCGTCGCACGATGACGTACGATGTTGAACTTCTCATGGATTTGGAATCAGAATCAGAGGACGACGAACTAATTTTATTATATTCAATAGGTACGAGGAAAAAAGTAAAAGAAATGCGTATTTAGCCGGCAGAAATACCTATAAGGGAGAGGGGGGTTAATCTGCCTAGAAAGCGAAATTCTAGAAAGCGAATCCGAGCCGAGCTTGGTCTATAGTTGTAACCACTAAGACCTGCCGCAAATTGAGCCCCGCACACATCCGGCCCCACTCCCAACTCACACATCCTACGCGCATGTGATGGGCCGAGGCACCGCATATTAAACCCAGCACACGCATCCACGCCAGCGTCGCACGATGACGTACGATGTTGAACTTCTCATGGATTTGGAATCAGAATCAGACGACGACGAACTAATTTCATTATATTCAATAGGTACGAGGAAAAAAAGTAAAAGAAATGCGTATTTAGCCGGCAGAAATACCTACAAGTTAGAGGGGGGGGGGGGTTAATATGCCTAGAAAGCGAATCCGAGCCGAGCTTGGTCTATAGTTGTAACCACTAAGACCCGCCGCAAATTGAGCCCTGCACACATCCAGCCCCACTTCCAACTCAATACCTCAGAGGGAGGGGGAGGGGGAGCGCTAAACTGCCTAGAAAGCGAAGTTCTAGAAAGCGAATCCGAGTCGAGCTTGGTCCATAGTTATCACCACTAAGACCCGCTCGTTCATCCGGCCCCACTCCCAACTCAAACATAGCACGCGCATGGATGGGTCGAAGCACCGCATATTGAACCCTGTACACGCATCCTCGTCAGCCTAGCACGATGACGTCCGATGTTGAACTTCTCATGGATTTGTAATCAGAATGAGAGGACGACGAACTAATTTTATTATACTGAATAGTTAAGAGGGAAAAAAGTAAAAGAAATGCGGATTTAGCTGGCAAAAATACCTATGATGGGGGGGGGGGGGTTAAAATGCCTTGAAAGGGAAGTCCTAGAAAGCGAATCCGAATAATTAAGAGTCTAATTGTATACATTTTTTAATTGTATACGTATATTTAAATTGTATATATTTGTTCCTGAATTTGTGATTTTTTTAAAATTTAAAATAAAGCTTTGATTAATTTGAATTTCAAGAGGCAGCTTTTTTTTTAAGATTGTTAAGAATATCACATCTTTATGTTTAAAGCATACAATTTGCACGAATATTGAAATAAATAAAGCACGAATAAAAAAATAATATAAATATATCGAAATAAAAAGTAATATCAAAAACAAGTCGTTGAACATATTCATCATTTTACCATATACCCTATGTCTTTTTTTACACGATTTTTTTTTTTTACACGACACTATCTGGAACGCATCGTCCGTATAAAAAAAGAATAATCTATTATTATTATTATTATTATTATTTATATTTACTCATATTTATTCTTTTTTACATTTTTTATATTTATTTATTATTATTATCGTTTGTATTATTATTAATGTATTACACTTTACATATTATATTAGTATTACATAATATTACATAATATAACCAATATTACAATTAATGTTTTTCTTCTATATTTTAATAAAAATATACTGTACTTACCGTAAAATACGGAAAAAACGATTTAATTGCTATAATTTTAAACTCTAAATCTGACCCACGGTCTACAAAAACTGTGCGACATTCACAAACCGTCCCACGCATGGTACATAGATGAGTGGGCTGGCTTGAACATGGGTTGAATATGCGGTGTCTCAGTCAAAACTATGTTTCACAATTTTCCCACGTGTGAGCTGGGCATGTGCTGAGAGTGGGCTTGGCTCAATTTGTGGCGGGCCTAACATTACCACTAGCCCTATAATGTGCTCGCTGTGCTGGACTCTGGGAAGAGATACTACAGTTTACATTGCATAATTTTTATTTTATGTAGGTGGTGTGTTTATTATTTTCCTACTTGAAATATGTTTCTATTAGCTTGGGCTTTATCTGTTACTAGCTGTTCACGCAGCGTTGCCCGGGTATTTATTAATGTGAATGTTTTGCTACACAGGAAAAGGAATAAATTCTACATATAGTGTAAAATCTAAGTAATTTTATTTACAGGTACTTTAAAGTATATGTACAGTATACAAATGATAAAATAAAATTACAAATTCATTCTATTATCTAACTCAAAACTTGATTAAATACAACACTTTTAGTTTCCTATATTCATCTCAGTGACTCCGAAAACAACGGATTCGACACTACTCTCGGACATTTTGGACATTTTATTTTTCACCCCGTCTTCCCCCTCTCCCCTATGCTGATGGGGGCTGAACTTGCTCTTAAACGGCATCGGTTGTCACTTTTCGTGTCAGTGACCCCGAAAACTTTGGATTCGACACTACAATCGGTCATTTTGGAGGTTTTATATTCACCACTTCTTCCCCCCTCGCACCCCCCAATTAGCATTGGGAGGGGATGAAACTTGCTCATAAACGGTATCGGGAGGGTCACTGTTCCTCTCAGCGACCCCGAAAACTATGGATTCGACACTAATTTCGGTCATTTTGGAGATTTTATATTCACCCCTACTCCCCCCCCCCTCGCCCCCCAATGCTAATGGGGGCTGAAACTTGCACTTTAACGGCATCGAGAGTGTCACTATTAACCATAATGACCCCTAAAACCAAGGTTTCGACACTATTATCAGTCGCTTTCGACTATTTTTGCATGTGCCCCTGCCCCCCCCCCATAGGTCCTAGAGGTTTCTAACCCCCCCAGTGTTTCTTTCCAGATTGCAGGTAATAAGTATTCCAAGTTTGGTTGAAATTGCTCCAGGCGTTCCAAAGTGATGCTGGAACACGAACACACACACACACACACACATCCATTTTTATATATATAGATATGACCTTCGGGGGCCGAATTCGGCAAAATCCCAGATTCCTTTTGTACTGACTCAATGGACTGTTGTCCAAGAAGTCCGAAAACTATGGATTCGACATTACTCTCGGTCATTTTGGAAATTTTATATTCACCCTTTCTTTCCCCCTCGCCTCCCCCCCCAGTGCTGATGGGGGGGGGGGCTGAACTTTCCCATAAACGACATCGGGAATGCCACTATTAATCTTAGCGACGCCGCAAACCATGGTTTCGACACTATTATCAGTCGTTTTCGATTATTTTTGCAAGTGCCCCCTGCCCCCCTGCCCCCTATGGGTGCTAGGGGTGTCTAAAGCCCCCAGTGTTTCTTTCCAGATTGCAAGTGATATGTATACCAACTTTGGTTGAAATAGCTCCAGTCGTTCCAGAGTGATGCTGGAACAATCACACACACACATACATCCATTTATATATATATATATATATATATATATATATATATATATATATATATATATATATAGATTAGTAAGATTTGTCAGATTATTTCAGGAATATACGAACGCTGAATTTGTTCACCCTCTATATTAATGATAATCAACAACAAAATGTTTCACGGGAACATCGTACTTTTGGATAGCAACATAACTTTAGGGTGTTCAACATTTTATTTTCTTATAACTGAAAATACCTTATTACTTCCTTTCCTATAACGGGAGTAAATTCTATTACATTTTAAAAATGCTAATTTTATTGTTTCACGACTAGTGCTGTACGCAGCCCGCAGAAAAATTTCGCTTTCTGATTAACAATATTGTTGGTAAGTTTTTCCACATGACGATGACGAGTTTGCACGGCATAACGCTAAAAATTTTGCCACCGCTGTCTGATTGGCTGCCGTACGCCGAATTTTTGCCACATTTCCAGGAAAAGACTTTCGTCCGCGAGAGGCTGGAGAGCGCACGTATTAAAAGGCAAGAGCGAACGGGATTGCTTCATTTACACCGCACATCGTACGCTTGGTAAGTTGGTCGTGAGCTAGCGCTAGTGAAAACAGTTTGGTTTCGTCTTCAAATTTCTCCTTGTTTTTGCCTAGTTTTGCGACGTCTTCCTCAACAACATTAATTTAAAGTGAAAACTTTCTGAGTGTGTCGACTGCAAATTTCTCCTTGTTTTGCGACTTCTTCCACAACACCGTGAATTGAAACTTCTTCATCGTCAAGTAACTTTTCCTTTAGGTAAGTGAATTTGATTATTTTCTATTATTTCTCGAATATTATTTAGTTGCCGGCAGTTCGTAGTGTGATTATAACATTGATTTATTAGTTATCTCTCCCCTAAGCGTGATTTTTAGCTGTGTCGATCAGACGTCTTAAAATATAGTTTAAGTTGTATATAGACCCTTTGCCGGAATATTTAAAAATTTTTGTTTACATTTTTGCTAGTTTTTAAGTTGCATTTTCTACTATTATAAATCGTTGCATTTGTTAAATGATACCAGTGATAAAATATAACAATCACGAAATCGCATTAAATTTCGATACAGCTTAATAAACTCTTCGACACTAATTTAAAGCGAATGCTAGTGTATTAATAGTGGAGGGAATTTGATTAGCCGTCCTCGTTGTCGAATTTAATCTTCGTAAATTTAAGTATCTGTTTAATACGTAATAACTGAAGTTGAGGTGTAACAATATTTAATTCCATCCGGAGAATAAATGACGAAGCATTGCGTAAATGTCATGTTTAATTTGAAATGCATTCATGACCACATTATCCCATTTTATGCATGAACTACAAAGGAATTTGTTTTTTAGTAGCATTATTAATATAAAGTACATCAAATACATTTAAACCTGTATTAAAAGTATTTTATGCTACTTAATTTACATTACCCGGTGTCTTTAATAACCAGAAGGTAATCAATCATACTAATGAAATATAAATCTGCGACAACAATAAAATTTAGTTTAGTAAGTGCGATTATAAGGATTCATAAAAATTTAAACTCTCTTGCTATGTTACTTAGTGCTAAAAATAACACTGCTCATGAACAATGCAATAAACCCAAACATATATCTAAAGCAAGCACGCTGACAGAAACGTTGCAATGTTGTATCAATTTTGTCATGTTTAAATTGGGACGATGATGTTAGCTTACTTTCTGCTGAGTTATCTTTTTAAAAAATTAAGAGATTATTTGTAAGACCCTAAACCCAAAATTGCGTCTCTTCATGACTTCCTTTGAGGCTCTCCGCTCGAATTTAGGAAACTTGTGCCAAAATCAAAACACCCAAAATTAAAATAAACGGCATGTTGAATAACCTTCCTTTTTGGTACAAATTATAGCTGTGAATCCTTATATTCTACATTTAAATTGATTAAAAAAGGGAAAAAATTAGGTAGTCTCTTCTAACGAAACTACCGCGGGTTATTAACGTAGGATTTCTTATCGTTGCTTACCTGTTTTGCATATATATATATATATATATATATATATATATGTGTGTGTGTGTGTGTGTGTGTGTGTGTGTCTGTCTCAAGATTTTGACGCATTTTGGTACTTTTCTGTTTCACTGTTTACTGCTTGCTCAAGAGATACACACTGGGTTTGGAGCACTGGTAAAATTATAACTCGCGACGCAGGACATCTGAAATTTTGCTTTCCGGATAATCGTTATGGAGGAACGTAATCCTATGTTAAAATAAAATTTCACTCCTCAACAAATACAGAGACATCGGGCCAAAGCCGGATTATTTCGATGTGCGACGGCCGGACCAGCGCATTAGGTTAGAATTGCACCCGCCACGGGAGTGTCCTCTTTCCTGTAACTACCCCGTCAAATAGCCGCACGATACCTCTGTTGATTACGTTGATTTTAATGATATTTAAAAAATTAAGAATAAAATTTCTAATCCAAAAAATTCCAGCCTAAAGTGATTTATTAAGTATCAACTATCTTCTATTAAATTTATTTCACTTTTCACTAAAATGATTTTTCTAGATTTAATCAAGTCTAAGCTTAATATTGTCAATATAAACCCTGCAGACAGAGATAATTTGAAGGTGGAATATTGTACTGTTAATCTTTTGAATAAATATTATGAGCTCTTAAACCTACGTAATATTGTTCTCAATAATACTCAATATTTACCAATTAAAGATTGTGGAGAGATTGATGTTGCTTTTAAATATAAAAACTTTAAGGGATTTTATCTATAACTACAATTTTTATAGTCATAATTTAGGTAATATTTCAAATAATAATTGCATCTCTCAACTTGAAAAGTATGAAAATTTTGTTAATCTGATTTTGGGACTTATTGTTACTGGGGATTTAAATATTCTTGGGGATTTTTGCATAAATGATCTTTTTAAAAGAGGCTCAAAATTTAAAGTAATAAATAAATTTAACTTAAAACAAATTGTAAGTTGTATTATTAAAGATAGTAATTATTTCATTGTAAAGTTAGCTATAAAATACAATTGACCCATTGAAAGGTTTTCAGATTTGGAAAAGTTTATACTATACAAGAGATTAAAAATAATTATTTAAATCAAAATAAAAAAAGCCTGCAAGGTACTTTTTTAAAATAAAAATCTGCATACCAAAATTAAAGCGCTTAAAAATAGATTTATTATCACAGTTGTTGATAAGACGGCTAATAACTATGATTCCATTTGTAATATTTTTTAAGCAAATATTAACTAAGGAATAATGTTATAATAATACTTATAAAAAATTAACTTAAACAAGAAAGAAACTGATAACTGAATCTCTGCTTTCAGGAAAAAGTTTAATTCGAATGAACGGTCATAAAATATCTTTACTTATTTCCTACCATAAAATTCCATTAAGTACCAGTTAAATTTTGTTTTGTCACTTGTAATACTAACTGCTGTAATATTTTATACTGCGAAGAGTTTTTTAATCTTTTAAAAGTTATTCTGAGTAAAATTAAAGAAACTGACATATGTATATATATATATATATATATATATGTGTGTGTGTGTGGGTGTGTGTGTGTGTGTGTGTATATGTATGTCAAAATTTTGACTCAGTTTGGTACTTTTCTGATTAACTGTTTACTGCTTGCTCAAGCTATATAGACTGGGTTTGCCGCGCTGCCAAAATTATAACTCGCGACGCAGGTTACCTGAAATTTTGCTTTTCGGAGTTCCGTTATGGAGGAACGTAATCCTACGTTTAAATAAACATCACACCTCAACAAATATAGAGACATCGGGCCAAAGTAGGATTATTCCGGTCTGCGACGGCCGGACCGGCGTGTTAGGATAATATCTGATTCGTCACGGGAGTGTCCTCTTCCCTGTAACTACCCCGTCAAATAGCCGCACGATACCTGTGTTGATTATGCTGATTTTAATGATATTTAAAAAATTAAAATTAATTTCTAATCCAAAAAATTCTAGCCTAAAGTGGTTGGTTAAGTATCAAGTATCTTCTTTTAAATTTATTTTGCTTTTCATTAAACTGATTTTTCTAGATTTAATCAAGTATAAGCTTAATATTGTCAATATGGACCCTGTCGGCAGGGATAATTTGAAGGTGGAATATTGTACTGTCATTTTTTTTGGATAAATATTATGAGCTCTTAAACCAACGTAATGTTGTTCTTAATAATTCCCAATATTTACCAATCAATGATTGTGGATGGATTGAAGTTGCTTTTAAATATAAAAAAATACTTTAAGGGATTTATTCTGTAACTTCAGTTTTTATAGTCATAATTTAGGTAAAATTTCAAATAATGATTGCATCTCTGAACTTGAAAGGTATAAAGATTTTGTTGATCCGATTTTGGGATATATTGTTACTGGGGATTTAAATATTGTTGGAGTTTTTTGCATAAATGAACTCTTTAAAAGAGGCTCAAAATTTAAAGTAAGAAATAAAGTTAACTTAAAGCAAATTATAAGTTCTATTAATAAACATATTAATTATTTCATTGTAAAGTTAGCTAGAAAATACAGTTGGCTCATTGGAAGGTTTTGAGATTTGGAAAAGTTAATACTATACAAGATAATAGTAAAAAGAATTATTTAAAACAAAATAAAAAAAGCCTACCAGGTGCTTTTTTAAAAATAAAATTCTGCATACCAAAATTGAAGAGCTTAAAAATAGATTTATTATCACAGTTGTTGATAACGCTGCTAATAACTCTGATTCCCTTTGAAATATTTTTTAAGCAAATATTAATTAAGGAATAATGTTATAATAATACTTATAAAAAATTAACTTAAACAAGAAAGAAACTAATAACTGAATCTCTGCTTTCAGGAAAAAGTTTAATTCGAACGAACGGTCATAAAATATCTTTACTTATTTCCTACCATAAAATTCCATTAAGTACCAGTTAAATTTTGTTTTGTCACTTGTAATGCTAACTGCTGTAATATTTTATACTGCGAAGAGTTTTTTAATCTTTTAAAAGTTATTCTGAGCAAAATTTAAGAAACTGACATATGTATATATATATATATATATATATATATATATATATATATATGTGTATATATATATATATATATATATATATATATATATATATATATATATATATATATATGTATATATATATATATATATATATATATATATATATATATATATATATATGTGTGTGTGTGTGTGTGTGTGTGTGTGTGTATGTACGGCAAAATTTCGACTCAGTTTGGTACTTTTCTGATTAACTGTTTACTGCTTGCTCAAGCTATATAGACTGGGTTTGCCGCGCTGCCAAAATTATAACTCGCGACGCAGGTTACCTGAAATTTTGCTTTTCGGAGTTCCGTTATGGAGGAACGTAATCCTACGTTTAAATAAACATCACACCTCAACAAATATAGAGACATCGGGCCAAAGTAGGATTATTCCGGTCTGCGACGGCCGGACCGGCGTGTTAGGATAATATCTGATTCGTCACGGGAGTGTCCTCTTCCCTGTAACTACCCCGTCAAATAGCCGCACGATACCTGTGTTGATTATGCTGATTTTAATGATATTTAAAAAATTGAAAATTAATTTCTAATCCAAAAAATTCTAGCCTAAAGTGGTTGGTTAAGTATCAAGTATCTTCTTTTAAATTTATTTTGCTTTTCATTAAACTGATTTTTCTAGATTTAATCAAGTATAAGCTTAATATTGTCAATATGGACCCTGTCGGCAGGGATAATTTGAAGGTGGAATATTGTACTGTCATTTTTTTTGGATAAATATTATGAGCTCTTAAACCAACGTAATGTTGTTCTTAATAATTCCCAATATTTACCAATCAATGATTGTGGATGGATTGAAGTTGCTTTTAAATATAAAAAAATACTTTAAGGGATTTATTCTGTAACTTCAGTTTTTATAGTCATAATTTAGGTAAAATTTCAAATAATGATTGCATCTCTGAACTTGAAAGGTATAAAGATTTTGTTGATCCGATTTTGGGATATATTGTTACTGGGGATTTAAATATTGTTGGAGTTTTTTGCATAAATGAACTCTTTAAAAGAGGCTCAAAATTTAAAGTAAGAAATAAAGTTAACTTAAAGCAAATTATAAGTTCTATTAATAAACATATTAATTATTTCATTGTAAAGTTAGCTAGAAAATACAGTTGGCTCATTGGAAGGTTTTGAGATTTGGAAAAGTTAATACTATACAAGATAATAGTAAAAAGAATTATTTAAAACAAAATAAAAAAAGCCTACCAGGTGCTTTTTTAAAAATAAAATTCTGCATACCAAAATTGAAGAGCTTAAAAATAGATTTATTATCACAGTTGTTGATAACGCTGCTAATAACTCTGATTCCCTTTGAAATATTTTTTAAGCAAATATTAATTAAGGAATAATGTTATAATAATACTTATAAAAAATTAACTTAAACAAGAAAGAAACTAATAACTGAATCTCTGCTTTCAGGAAAAAGTTTAATTCGAACGAACGGTCATAAAATATCTTTACTTATTTCCTACCATAAAATTCCATTAAGTACCAGTTAAATTTTGTTTTGTCACTTGTAATACTAACTGCTGTAATATTTTATACTGCGAAGAGTTTTTTAATCTTTTAAAAGTTATTCTGAGCAAAATTTAAGAAACTGACATATGTATATATATATATATATATATATATATATATATATATATATATGTGTATATATATATATATATATATATATATATATATATATATATATATATATGTATATATATATATATATATATATATATATATATATATATGTGTGTGTGTGTGTGTGTGTGTGTGTGTGTATGTACGGCAAAATTTCGACTCAGTTTGGTACTTTTCTGATTAACTGTTTACTGCTTGCTCAAGCTATATAGACTGGGTTTGCCGCGCTGCCAAAATTATAACTCGCGACGCAGGTTACCTGAAATTTTGCTTTTCGGAGTTCCGTTATGGAGGAACGTAATCCTACGTTTAAATAAACATCACACCTCAACAAATATAGAGACATCGGGCCAAAGTAGGATTATTCCGGTCTGCGACGGCCGGACCGGCGTGTTAGGATAATATCTGATTCGTCACGGGAGTGTCCTCTTCCCTGTAACTACCCCGTCAAATAGCCGCACGATACCTGTGTTGATTATGCTGATTTTAATGATATTTAAAAAATTGAAAATTAATTTCTAATCCAAAAAATTCTAGCCTAAAGTGGTTGGTTAAGTATCAAGTATCTTCTTTTAAATTTATTTTGCTTTTCACTAAACTGATTTTTCTAGATTTAATCAAGTATAAGCTTAATATTGTCAATATGGACCCTGTCGGCAGGGATAATTTGAAGGTGGAATATTGTACTGTCATTTTTTTTGGATAAATATTATGAGCTCTTAAACCTACGTAATGTTGTTCTTAATAATTCCCAATATTTACCAATCAATGATTGTGGATGGATTGAAGTTGCTTTTAAATATAAAAAAATACTTTAAGGGATTTAATCTGTAACTTCAGTTTTTATAGTCATAATTTAGGTAAAATTTCAAATAATGATTGCATCTATGAACTTGAAAAGTATAAAGATTTTGTTGATCCGATTTTGGGATATATTGTTACTGAGGATTTAAATATTGTTGGAGTTTTTTGCATAAATTAACTCTTTAAAACAGGCTCAAAATTTAAAGTAAGAAATAAAGTTAATTTAAAACAAATTATAAGTTCTATTAATAAACATATTAATTATTTCATTGTAAAGTTAGCTATAATATACAGTTGGCCCATTGGAAGGTTTTCAGATTTGGAAAAGTTAATACTATACAAGATAATAGTAAAAAGAATTATTTAAAACAAAATAAAAAAAAGCCTGCCAGGTGCTTTTTTAAAAATAAAATTCTGCATACCAAAATTGAAGAGCTTAAAAATAGATTTATTATCACAGTTGTTGATAAGGCTGCTAATAACTCTGATTCCATTTGTAATATTTTTTAAGCAAATATTAACTAAGGAATAATGTTATAATAATACTTATAAAAAATTAACTTAAACAAGAAAGAAACTAATAACTGAATCTCTACTTTCAGGAAAATGTTTAATTCGAACGAACGGTCATAAAATATCTTTACTTATTTCCTACCATAAAATTGCATTAAGTACCAGTTAAATTTTGTTTTGTCACTTGTAATACTAACTGCTGTAATATTTTATACTGCGAAGAGTTTTTTAATCTTTTAAAAGTTATTCTGAGTAAAATTTAAGAAACTGACATATGTATATATATATATATATATATATATATATATATATATATATATATATATATATATATATATATATATATATATATATATGTGTGTGTGTGTGTGTGTGTGTGTATGTGTGTGTGTGTATATGTATGTCAAAATTTTGACTCAGTTTGGTACTTTTCTGATTAACTGTTTACTGCTTGCTCAAGCTATATAGACTGGGTTTGCCGCGCTGCCAAAATTATAACTCGCGATTCAGGTTACCTGAAATTTTGCTTTTCGGAGTTCCGTTAAGGAGGAACGTAATCCTACGTTTAAATAAACATCACACCTCAACAAATATAGAGACATCGGGCCAAAGTAGGATTATTCCGGTCTGCGACGGCCGGACCGGCGTGTTACGATACCTGTGTTAATTATGCTGATTTTAATGATATTAAAAAATTAAAAATTAATTTCTAATCCAAAAAATTCTAGCCTAAAGTGGTTTGTTAAGTATCAAGTATCTTCTTTTAAATTTATTTTGCTTTTCACTAAACTGATTTTTCTAGATTTAATCAAGTATAAGCTTAATATTGTCAATATGGACCCTGTCGGCAGGGATAATTTGAAGGTGGAATATTGTACTGTCATTTTTTTTTGGATAAATATTATGAGCTCTTAAACCTACGTAATGTTGATCTCAATAATTCCCAATATTTACCAATTAAAGATTGTGGAGGGATTGATGTTGCTTTTAAATATAAAAAAAAATTTAAGGGATTTAATCTGTAACTACAGCTTGTATTGTTACAATCTAGGTAAAATTTTAAATAATGATTGCATCTCTGAACTTGGCGAGAGGCAAGTATAAAGATTTTGTTATTCGATTTTGGGACATATTGTTACTGGGGATTTAAATATTGTTGGAGATTTTTGCATAAATGAACTTTTTAAAAGAGGCTCAAAATTTAAAGTAAGAAATAAAGTTAACTTAAAACAAATTATAAGTTCTATTAATAAACATATTAAATTTTTCATAGTAAAGTTAGCTAGAAAATACAGTTGGCCCATTGAAAGGTTTTCAGATTTGGAAAAGTTAATACTATACAAGATAATATTAAAAAGAATTATTTAAAACAAAATAAAAAAAGCCTGCAAGGTACTTTTTTAAAAATAAAATTCTGCATACCAAAATTAAAGAGCTTAAAAATAGATTTATTATCACAGTTGTTGATAAGGCTGCTAATAACTCTGATTCCCTTTGAAATATTTTTTAAGCAAATATTAATTAAGGAATAATGTTATAATAATACTTATAAAAACTTAACCTAAACAAGAAAGAACCTAATAGCAGAATCTCTGCTTTCAGGAAAAGGTTTAATTCGAACAAACGGTCATAAAATAACTTTACTTATTTGCTACCATAAAATTCCATTGATTACCAATTAAATTTTGTTTTGTGACTTGTAGTACTAACTGCTATAATACTTTATACTACGAAGAGCTTTTTAATCTTTTAAAAGTTATTCTGATTAAATTTAAAGAAACTGATTGATATATATATATATATATATATATATATATCGGCGGGTCATGAAGAAACTTTGCCGATATATGGATCTTTAGCGGCTGTTCCGTTCAAGCGATCGAGATGAGATTTCAGATATAGTTATTCAGAGGTATGAGGTCGGGATTCTGTGAACGGCAACCAAGTGGCTCTCACGATTACGGTCATACGTACAGAAACTCGAAATTTTCAAATGGCAACACCCATTTTTTCTCATCGCAAAATGCTCAGCGCATGCGAAAACCCTAAAGGGCGTTGGAACGTTGTATCACAAAAAGCGGACGCGTTATGCACGCACAAAAAAACAGCTCTGCGAATGGCTAACAAAAACACGATCAGAGAGCTTTTTATCGGTTTTCTACGCTTAATATCTGGCGAACGGCGTTCTGTGATTGGTTTCTAGCCTCTGTCATATGCAAATTTCCTCCGTGCGTACATAACGCGTCCGTTTTTTGTGATACATATATATATTCCTGTACATATATATTCCTGTATATATATATATATATATATATATATATATATATATATATACAGGGTGATTTTTATTAAACTGACACTACTCAGAGCCACCTTTAGCGCGATCTATCAGCCGGAATTCCACCAAATTGATCTAGGGACTATGAACGATATGGGAAAGAGTTTCCACAAAAAGGTGTTTCCAAAAGTCGCCGATAGGGGAAGATATGGCTCTGTTGCCGGCAAACAAGAGAATTTACATAAAACTCAACTAAAACACCAAAATGCAAATTCATGACTACATAGTCGACAGCAGCGCCAGTATTTTGGGCTATAAAGATCGGTGCGGAATCTGTTGCGCCATCGCTTTACAGAAGGAAGGATCATCAGTCGCTTTTTTCCACTTGCATGGCCACCTCTTTCTCCAGACCTAACCTATATGATTTCTTTCTGTGGGGTTATTTAAAGCCCACGGTGTATCTTGGTGGAGGCTCTAACTTTTCGTCCCTGAAGGTCAACATATCCCGGACTGTGATGAACATTCCTGGTGACATGTTCGCTCGGCCATTGAGAACGTAGCGTTCAGGATGCAATGTGTCGGCCAGCAGGATGGTGGTCCCATTGAAGGAGGGAGAAGTGGATTTGCTGCAAAAAAGCGGTATTTCAGTGAATTTTTTTTTTTATTCATTTGTCTGCTTATTACGATTTTTTCGGTATTCACCCCTCATCTTTATAGTCCGAAATACTGGCGCTGCTGTCTACTACGTAGTCGTGAATTTGCATTTTCATCTTTTACTTGCGTTTTGTGCAAATTCTCGGGTACACCGACAACAACAGCGCCATATCGTCCCCTATCGGCGACTTTTGGAACTAAATTTTTTTTCACGTACACTCTTTCCCATGTCGTCCTTAGTTCCTCTATCAATTTTGGTGGAATTCTGGTTGATAGATCGTGCTACAGATGGCTCTGAGTAGTGTCAGTTTAATAAAAATCATCATATATATATATATATATATATATATATATATATATATATATATATTTATTTATTTTTATTTATTTATATATATTATATATATATATATATACATATATACTGGTGGTTATCAAAATAATGGAAACATCTATCAATATTAGTGGTGTTTATAAATGTGCCTCGTATTCCTTAAAAAACAAGTCTGTCTACCGTTATTTCTTTATATAATAAAGTGTATGTATTATTCTACTGTAAGGCAGCAGTAATGAAGCTAAGACCATCTTGCTTTTGTGGGGAACAGCGTAAAATGTAAAACTTTGCAGACCTTGTGAAAAGGGCAAATTGTTGGAGCGCGTTTAAATTGGAGTATCTGTTACTGCAACCCCCAGGCTAATGGGTGTTTTTCGAGCTATGGTATCGAAAGTCATGATAGCATACAGAGTGCACGGAAAAACATCTTTGCCAAACAGAATAGTGTA